>JAUEKZ010082965.1:0-15750 GCA_031471865.1 Melibe leonina | reverse complement strand
CCCCCCCCCCCCCCCCCCCCCCCCCCCCCCCCCCCCCCCCCCCCAGAGAAAGAGAGAGGTGTTTTTTCGTGTTATTTTGTTGGGTTTATTTTTTTGTGCATTTTTCTTTTGGTTTATTCCTATTCTATTTGATTTTTGTAAATTCGTGCTTTGCTTAGTTGAATCATTTAGAAGCGGATAAAAAATGGTGCAATTGTATAGCTGATAGTTCACCCCCTGCTAACGATCATCCTGTCAGTGTTACTATTAATAGTCACAGTGTCACATGGCTGGCCCTTATGCATTGTTATGGTGTCTGATACCCAATGATAACAAATGCTCAGTTACTGTGACCCGAAACAGCCGACTATCTAAACGTGACTGAGATGGCCTGTATATATATGAGACGCACGTTGAATTCGAAGGTTGTTCTGTCAATGGGTTTTCTTCCTTTCTTTCTATTTTTTTTTTTTTGTCCAAAAAATAACAAACCTGCCCAAGAGACCACTTGTAGTCTTCTATGTTGATGTTATATTATGTTAATGTTTATATATACCACGGCTCAGCGTTCCTATTATTATAAAGCACAAAGAACACGGACTTGTCTGGGAGTTTGCCTTGTATTATGAGACTTAATTTTTTTTTATGTACGATTTATTCGAATTCTTTCTAATGATAAAATTCTATTTCATTGGTAACCTCAGACCATGAATGTAAATAGATACTGCCAGATTGCTTTATGGTGAGAGCAGGTTTTTTTTATTTTAACCCATTCACAGTGGGGACTATTTCTAACCCAACTGAACTAACTATGCAAAATCTTGAAAATGTTCATGTTTTTATACCAGAGGAATCAGACTTCAGTGAACTTAGATTTAAGTTTTTTTTCATTTGTCAGTTCACTGAAATCTGATTTACCTGGTGTAAGAACAATCAAATCTTAAATCTTATAGATTTTGGTGTCGTTGGCATCCAAAGGGTCAAAACACTGTTAACCCTTTCACTGCTAAGGACACCAAAACCTTTAAAATTTGCTTGTTTTTATACCAGATAAATCAGATTTCATATATGCCAAAAGCCTGAATGTCATATGTCAGTTTACTGAAATCTGATTTATCTTGTATAAGAACACGTAGATTTTCAAGATTTTGCAAATTTCAGTTCGGTGTAGAATCAGACCTCGCTGGGAAAGGGTTAATCCTGTTTGAAGTAGGCGCCTATGAGCGAGCACGGTGTTAGGGTGATTCGAATGAAACTTTAACTTTATTGCTGCTGTTGTTATTACTTGTTCTACCATCACTTCACCAGCTGGTACTGGACTATAACAAAAAATTACCACTGGCTACGTACAGATATTTTATAACAACAATAATAACGTGTTATTTGTAGTAACAATAATAATGCAATAATAACTATAATGATGATGATGATTATGATAATAATAATAATAATATGATGGTGATGCTGTTGATGATGATGATGATAATAATAATAATAATAATAATAATAATAATAATAATGATGATGATGATGATGATGATACTAGTAATAATAATACTACTTATACTGTTCTTTGTCTGTAACAATTAGAACACAGCCTACAGGAGCCCATACGGCGACGAATGTAAAAGCCAAAATACAAAACGAATACTTAAAGTGTTGGACTATCATCCGGCCATGGTTGCCGCCAACAACAATGGCGATTTTCTGACAATGCATGGCGGATAGAATATTTGTAAAGAGTTGCTTCCTGTAATCTAAGATAGAATTCTGTGCCTGAGACAGTAATCGGAACGTAGAGCTTTTAAACCCTCGCATAGAAGAGGCTTCTTCTCGTAAGCATCCACCTTCAAGTAACCCTATAAAAACTCCCAGCATCACTGCGACATAAAAGACAAACTCAACTTCTCTCCCCATGCATTTCCGAACTTCGATTGCCTTGACCTTTTGGACATGTGGACCATGTGATGAACTTGAGTCGGTACGCCATTTATTGGGTCGTGGTTTTTTTTTCCATACCACTTTCTTTATCATACCGAACGAACGTTATGTTGTTTGTGTTATCAGTGCGGAATTGAAGAACCAATCGGCGGTGGTCGTCTTTGATCTTGTAGGGTTTTTATCTAGATTTGGTATTGATCTGATATGTGTGCATGCGTATGTTTGTGTGTGGGTGGGTGTTTGTGTGTGGGTGGGTGTATGTGTGTGTGTGTGTATGTGTGTGTGTTTTTGTATGTGTGTATGTGTGTGTGTGTATGTGTGTTTGTGTATGTGTGTGTGTGTGTGTGTGTGTGTGTGTGTGTGCAAGGGGGGGGGGGGTTGAATGACTGCACGATGTTAACAGATATGACTCCATCGCGGATTTTCAAGTTCAAGAACAAACGTGGTTATGTTTTCTCTTCTTTTCTTTTTTTTTTTGGTGTGGTTTTCCTTCTCTTCTTATTCTTTTTATGTTATTATCATGAATCGAGAAAACAAAATGTTGTCCACATTTACGTTTCTGAAGATCCCTATGTCCCCTGCGATTTCCATCAATACATTCATTTTGTCTTAAATGACATATAAGCTGTATGCGTTTGACGTCATAATGACAACATGCCCGCAACCAAGTGGTTCATCATTTGTCCCCTCCTAATACCACCATAACACAATTGTACTTTTTTTAGTACAGTGCGGCCATTGTTGTGAGTATTTTGTCATATGCATGTTGTCAAAAAAATGTCCAAAACAGATTTTTGATTTTAAAAAGGGGGTCTTTTTTTTTTTTTTTTTGCTTTAGACGTTTTCTCTATCTACATCGGCACCACCTAAATCTAGACGCATTGGCACCATTTACTCAGTGGTTAGGATGTCCGCTTTTGAATAGCAGATCGAGTGTTCAATTCCGGGTCTCATCACACCTAAAAGAATAATATATGTTATTTTAGTAGCTGTCCCACCTGGTGTTTAACATAGTAGAACAGTGCTAAGGCTGGTTGTCCCAGTGACAATATAATCGACAGTCGTATAATGGCGAGTGAGCCCTCCCCTTATCTATCTGTGAGAGTACGTCAAAGACATTAGAAGACTTTCTATTCGCGATGTCTAATGGCGCGTGTCGCATATGGGGATCAAGCGAGCGAGACACGATCATTCGATTACATAAAGTGTCTGTCATCTTGCCTCCTCATACGCAATAAATCTACGTAAACAATTACCTTAATTGACGCCATTTTGTGTCTCCTAGGTTGGACCCGGCACGTGACCCAACACTAAGTTCTAACTCTTCTAATATCTTTGGAGTACGCTGACTTGTTTAGAAGAAAGCTCCTCTACGATATAAATGAATGTTTTCAATAGCGCGTTCAACAAGCCACAAACAATCAGCCAAGACAGTCTTTGACAAACGCGTGTGAGGCGGGTTAAATTTTTTGCAGGGAAGTAACTCGTTAAAATCCTTTGTTATCGTGTAACAGTACTGGTTATTTCCTTTGAAGTAGTCTTCCGTCGGACACAAGGATGTATTCATAAAGCAAGGATTGAGCGATTAAATTATAATTGTCCATTGACACAAGGAAACGAGTCCCATTTATGGTACTATGTATCTATCTATCTATCTATATATCTCTCTCTTTCTATCTATGTATGTATCTATCTGTGTATGTATGTATCTATCTATCTATGTATCTATCTATGTATGTATTTATCTATCTATCTATCTATCTATCTATCTATCTATCTATGTATGTATCTATCTATCTATCTATCTATCTTTCTATCTATGTATGTATCTATCTGTGTATGTATGTATCTATCTATCTATGTATCTATCTATGTATGTATGTATCTATCTATCTATTTATCTATCTATCTATCTATCTATCTATCTATCTATCTATATATCTATCTATGTATGTATGTATGTATCTCTCTATCTATCTATCTTCCTGTGTATCTATCTATCTAACTATTTATCAATCTATCTATCTATCTATCTACCTATGTATATATCTATTTGTCTATCTATCTACCTATCTATCTATCTATCTATTATGGTATAGACGGGAGAAAAGACAGCAAACTTCTTCGTAACGGGTCGTTCTTATCCTTCATCAGTGGTGCATAACCATACCCAAAGCTTTGGAGTTTGTTGTCATAGACGTCGTGATTATGTGTGAAGACTGTGTGCTCATTTTTAACTGTGCTGGTGACCAAGATTATATTTTTTCATTCCTTCAAATGACAACGTAACATATTCCGTGTTTTTAACACTCCAAACGACACATTCTTTTTCCCAACTCTCAAACCTCCCCCGACCCCAATTTATCCCATTCAACTTACCTGCAATCCTATTATCTTTACCTACCTGCTTACACACGTACCCACCTTACTACCTGTACCTGCTTACCGACTTACCTGCCGATTTACCTACCCAACTACCTACCTCCTAAATGCATCCATCCCTCCCCACCTATCTGTCTACCTGTATAGCTACCTACCTGCCTACCCACTTACTTACCTACCTGCCTACTTACTTACCTACCTACCTGCCTACCCACTTACTTACCTACCTACCTACCTGCATACATACTTACCCACCTTACTACCTCTCCTACCTACCTACCTGCCCAACCACCTACCTATCTACCTATCCACGCCTATCTATACTGCAATAGCTACCTACTGACTAATCTATCTACCTACCTATCTATGTATACACCTATTTATCTAATTATCAATCCATTTATCTTTCTACCTATCTATAATATATCTACTTCTTACTTCGCTAGCTATCCACCCACATAAATCTCTCTCTCTCTCTCTCTCTCTCTCTCTCTCTCTCTCTCTCTCTATCTATCTCTCTCTCTCTCACACACACACACACACACACACTCACACACACACACACACACACATATTTCTTCATAGTTATGTGAGAATTATTTTTGTATGTTGTTGAAACGTAATTGTCCAATAATTACCTTCCCTCGCCTGTACCTCATCCAAAAGCCCTTTGTAGACAGACGCAGCGGCCATTGCGGCATTGTGTGGTGAGGTATATGACTTGAGTTTTTAAAGGTGAATTTGAATTTAACTTTTCTGGCACGGGTTCAACAACACAGTAGTTAAGGGTCTTTGAGGGGAAAAAATCATATTCGTTTCAGCTATTAATACCACATAGGTTTGAAATCAATGAACAGAATAAATTTATTGCATATCTTGCAGAAACTGACTTGTGTAGTTTAAACGGAGGCAAACATTTAGAACATCAAGATTCTTCTTAGGCTTTTGGCATATACCAGTTCATCAAAATGGGATTTTTCTGGTGTAAGAACATACACATTTTAAAGATTTTGCATATTGTTTCAGTTTGGTTTGGATCTCACCCCGCTATTTAAAGGGTTAACTGCAATACTAACCCTTTCACTGCGAGGTCTGATTCTAAACCCAACTGAAATATGCAAAGTCTTGAAAATATTTGCCTGTTCTTACACCAGATAAATCAAATTTCAGTGAACTGACATATGCCAAAAGCCTGAATTTCAGGCTTATTTCAGGCTTTTGGCATATGTCAGTTCACTGAAATCTGATTTATCTGGTATAAGAACAGGCAAATATTGAAAATGTTTGTGTATTTAGCTGTGAAAGGGTTAATACGACCATTGGGTACGAGTCACCTAAATTCAATGTTCATAGAACGAGAAGCAGAGCGATCTCTGCTCCACCCACTTGCCTTGTAGTCGTTGCTATGCTGTTGAGGTTATGTTTAAAAAGGAAGAATGATTCTAACATTTCCCATTCATTAGAGTGTCGGAATCCGTCTTGTCGAAGACAGGTGGTGGTCAGAGGTGGTTTTGCTGCAAGTTTTGCCGGAACTAGATATCTATCTAGTGCAGGAACAATAAACATGAAGTGAAGGTCGGAGAAATACATTTTTTTTTTAAAAACACCACCATCCATCTACATAACAGACAAAACTGTTCTAAAAGTCATAAAATATTAATAGAATTTATTCAGTTGCAAGCGCTGTAAAACGCTCAATAAACAATCAGAATTTATTGATTGTTTTGTTGGGGTTTTTCTCTTTTGTTCTTTATTTCTTTTTTCTTCTTTTTTCTTTTTGTGTGCGTGTGTTTTTTTAATTTTATTTTTTTCCTTTTGGTGTTAATGCTGTTATGTACTGGGTTGTTTGTTTTTTTTTTTACAGTTTTTATCGACCCCGCTGTGTTGTTTATCAATATTTGACGTTATTTTGTTTAGTTAAGGCCGCTGCTTTTGTTGTTTGTTGGTGTATGGCGAGGAGCCGAGAATAAGTTTCATTACGTTGACTTTGTTTGGGATAGACTCAGTTTACGGGCTTAGGGGCAGATCACCAGGTGTGGTCCTTGTTATTTACATACATGCACGACTCCCAATGAACGAGCATATCGTCCGTCTGTCTGTCTGTGTGTGTGTGTGTGAGAGAGAGAGAGAGAGAGAGAGAGAGAGAATGTGTGTGTGAGAGTGCTTGTGTGTTTGAGAGAGAGAGAGAGTGTGTGAGAGAGAGAGAGAGATAGAGATAGAGAGAGTGTGTGTGTATGTGTTTGCGTGTGTGTGTAAGAGAGAGAGGGAAAGAGAGAGGCGTCCTTGAGGCAGGGGCAAGTAGGGTCAAATAGGGTCACTCGAGTTGTTATTTATCTACGCGACACGACTCACAATGAACGAGCATAACATTATCGTCCGTCTGTTGGACACACCGGGAAGAGAGAGAGAGATATATATATATATAAAAGAGGGAGAGAGAGCGTGTGTGAGACAGAGATAGAGTGCTTGTGTGTGTGAGAGAGAGAAAGAGATAGACAGATAGATAGAGAGAGAGGGGGAGTGGAGCGTCCTTGGGGCAGGGGCAAGTAGGGTCAAATAGGGTTACTTGAGTTGGAGTTGGAGTTGGAGTCATGAGGGAAAGGGGAAGTCTGGACGAGTTGGTGAACATAATGTGTTGTCGTTAATGTTATGTTGTTGTTGTTGGTGCTGTTGTTGTTGCTGCTGTTGTTATTGTTGCTGGTTTTTTAAAATTTGTTTGGGGGGGGGGGGGGGTTCGTATTCTCACTCATTATGATGACTACCATTATCATCAGCACTATTATTTTGTAATTATTATTTCCATTATTATTTGGGCATTATTATCATTATTATTGCCATTGTTTTTATTATTATTATTAATAATATTGTCATTATTATAAACATTTTTATTTTGCACTATAATTTTTTTGTAATAATGGTGATGGTGGGGATGATTATGGTTATGACGATGCTCTCATGACTGTCATTGTTGTAGTTGTTGCTGCGGTTGCTACTACTGACTGCTATTTACTGCTGCTGTTCTATGACATAATATTTGTTGCTTTGTCGACCACTTTTCCCGCCGTCCTGCCCTGCCCCGCCCCATCCATTTCCCCTTTCGCTCGGCCTTCACCTTTAGCTGAGCATGTAGTACGCAACGCAGACGACAAGGCAGTAAGTAGCATTGTGTGCTCCATAAAGCGATGTCTATTTCTAATATTATATGTCTGTTTTACACTCCTGTTGATTATCTCTACAGGCAATGAAACTGAAACAGCGTTGTTGTTTTAAATACTATCATAATATCGTATTTCACTGTCATTAATTTACAGGCCAGCCAATTCGTTATGGTGAAAATGTCTCGTATCTCTCTAGAGATAGTCTATCATCATAATGTAATGTTTGTTTTTGGGATTGTATTTTTACTCTTCTTCTGCTATCCAGAGTGTACGTCCGAATTGCCAAATCTTTGGTTAGTTATTTTTTTCCTTTTCTCTTTCTACGTCTCAAGTTTTCCTACTTATCTGATGCTTTTGAGCGACGCCTCAACATTGTGGGTACTGTAGAGTCTGCTTTCGAACCTCCATAGATTGGGGGATCAAGTCTTGGCCACGTCATATTTAGTAAAGTAAGTCCTTTAGAGCCTTATGGCCCATGGACCCGGAGCTTGTCCCGGTTTTTGTAACGCCAAGCGGACAAATGACAATGGTTGCCACCCTCTGGATAGGACACTGGTCTATCGCAGATTACTTTCCTCAACCCATTTTACACCTGGGTGGGGTGAAGCAATTGGAGTAAATTTTCTTGCCCAAGGAAAAAACCGATGTGCCCTTGGTAGGAATCGAACCCGGAGCCCCCAGGTTCTATGCTGCGTCACTACCAGTTAGGCCACCGCGCCTCCCACGTCATACTTAGTCACTAGATAAATTTCCATCATTTCTCTTTTTGTCGTAGGCGTTGTGGACTTTTTTTTCAGTTTTTTCCCATGCACCACAACATACAAAGCGTCTTCTGCATGTACTACTACTACTACTACTACTACACAACTACTACTACTACTACTACACTACTACTACTACTACTGCTACTACTACTACTACTACTACAACACTACTACTACAACACTACTACTACTACTACTACAACACTACTACTACTACTACTACTGCTGCTACTGTTGGTACTGCCACTACTGATGTTGCTGCTGCTGTTACTATTGTTGCTGCAACAAATATTACTACAACTGTCTCGTCTTCTTCTACATCCTTTCCCTCCTTCTCCTCAACCACTGTATCTATACAACCATACATGGCAAGCCATTAGCCAGTGCTAGTACTAGCCACACACACACACACACACACACACACACACACACACACACACACATACACAAACACTCTCCCCCTATCTCTCTCTCTCTCTCTCTCTCTCTCTAGATAGGTCTTGCTCACGTTTCGAGGCGCGTGTCTACTCTCCACCAATTCGGTCACACCAAATTACTCTTCAGATAAGAATCGTAGCATGTGAGGGCTGTCTGTCTGTCCAATAACCACCACAAAGTATTGACGGAGTGGCGTTCGGTTTTTATGGGAGCTTTACGACTTCCTATCCATATCAAGTCAAGTAAGCCTTTCCGCAAGCTGTTGATCTTGGTATAATTATCTTCTTATTATTTTTATTTGGTTTTTTTCCCCTCCCATGTTATGTAAAATGTGGTCAGGGTCGCAGGCAAGAGACATGGAGTCGAGGTGTCACGTCGCTTTCATTCGTTAATCCTCTTTGCTGAACTCTCTCTCTCTCTCTCTCTCTCTCTCTCTATCTATCTCTCTCTCTCTTTTTTTTCTTCCCCCGTTTGTCATGCAAAGCGTTGACTAATCCTTGAAAATCCCTGAGGATTGTGTTGGATTTTGTCTTCCTTATTTTCGATATTGATTCTAGAAAAAGAAGTGGCGAACAGATAGAGAGAGAGAGAGAGAGAGCACCCGTTCACCAAATGATCTACCGTTTGCGGGCACCTCCCGCAGTGTAGGCAGATAGGGGGTGTCTGCTCTCCCCCATTGGCCGTTCACTAATAACCATTTTTACGTACCAGGTCATTACGCAGCAGGTATCCGAACCCTAAAGTTACCAGTTTCGAGTTTGACGCTCTACCAGTTGAGCAAACAACACCACGTGGCTGGCTGTCCTTAAAAAGACCAATCGTGGCATTCTGGTAATTTGACCTCGGTACCCATACTGTGTGGGTGGGTAGTGGGTAGGTCTGTCTCCTGGTTGACACACCTGTTGCCCATTGACCGAGAACCACACGTCTGCCCTGTTAAAACCAGTTTGGCGCAATAAATAGTGTCCACCTCGGAATCAAGGCGCGGTGGCCAAACTGGTAGCGACGCAGCACAGAACCCGGGGGCTAACTCCGAGTAAAAACGCAACAAGCAAGCTAGTAAGATAAGATAACACAAGATAATATTACAAAAATCTTTATTGTCCAAAAAATAGGCCACAATGGTTTTATTTCAACAACCAAGCTAGTAAGATAAGATAAGATAAGATAAGGTAAGAGAACAAAAAGATAAGATAAGAACAATCTTTATTGTGAAAAAAGATAGGGCACAATGTTTTGACTTCAAATGAAAGGACAGAAAACGTACTCATCAATGATACAATTGTTGGGGGTAAAACTCGTTCCTCGACCTTCACGGCACACACCATTGACCAATGACCCCAAATCTGTTGTTTACATTAATAGGTGTAACCATGAATGGCATTTACCCTTTCAATGCTAATGACACAAACAAAAAAATTCAAGATTTGCCTGCTTTTATACCAGATAAATACGATTTCAGTGAACTGACATATGCCAGGCTTTTGGCATATGTCAGTTCACTGAAATATTATTTATCTGGTATAAGAACGTTATCTGGTATAAGAACGTCCATTTTCAAGATTTTGCATATTTCAGTTGGGTGAGAATCAGACCCCGCTGTGAAAAGGTTAATAAATTAACAAGGTCGTTTTGTTTTTGTTGTCTTACTGGTGGCATAGTTGTGAATGAAGACTAGATTGTGTCACGTGTAGCGCATGCTTCGTTCGTGCTGGTTGTGCCAGCTCAGGTATATTTTGTACCAGGTAAAAGAAAAGGGTTGAATTGTTATTACTTCCCATTTCGACACTCTGAATGGGCCCGGAATGCACCTTGGCTGCATGACATTTACTCCATCTAGTATTTGTCACATTCTTCAATAATTATTGTGAATGAAAATGATAATGATAACAGAAATAATATTAATAATTATAGCAATAATACATGTAATAATAATAATAATCTCGTACTATGTCACACGGGGCCTCTGAGACCATTATTCAATGAACGCTAATCATTTCCCATGCAGCTAAAAAGCCTTCTGGGATCAGGCCTTTCTAACAAAGCTTTGTTCCGGGCCGATGTGGGGAAGTTTAGTGTAGGTCATCCTTCGAATTCCTGCTTCATGACCCCGACTCATCAGCCCAGATCCCACTTAACCTACCATGGCCTGTACTCAAACTGACGTTGTCCAAAGCTCGTGCTGTTTTTTGTAAACTCGTGTCAAGACGTGTGTAGTTACATGTTTACAGCCATGTACCTATACACATATGTGTGTCAAAGTGTTTAGTCTATCTAGTGCCTCCAAGCTACCTAAATATGATTTATAAGTAAGTGTACCTGTGTGTTCTATTCTATTCCTTGTTACCAGACCAAGTGGACAGCTGTGTGGTGGAGAGAACCGACCAGAAAGGCATCGCCATCAAAGTTGGCAGCTACGCATCTGTCACTGTGTCCTGTTACGGAAGGTCAGTGCCGAATGTTGCCTTACTCTACCTTGCCTGTCTGTTGGGTATGTCTGTCTATTTGGCTATCGATCTATTTGTCCATTCATCTCCCATCAATCTGCCTTTCCATCCAAAGAACTGCCCTTTTTTGCGGGATAGATATCATATTTCATCTATAATATCTCATATGGATAAAGAAACAGAGCGGAGCTAAGTACCTTCTTTTTCTTTGTCTTCATAATGTGATACATTCGTTTCATGATGTGATTTTGTTGTGTTTGTTTGTCTATTATTTTAATGTATGTTTAAGAATACCCCCCCCCCCCCCCCCCCCAGTTCTGTCATTAGTACCTACTCTCTACATTATGTGTTGTGTTGAATTTACAATGAATGAAGCACTAGGTAGTGTAAAGAATTCTGATACTTATTTTAATCTTTTATCTTTATTTAGATTTAAGCTCTTTTTGTTGCTACAGTGACACTGGTGTTAATATAATTTTTGTTTCGCAAACGCCTACAGTTAACCTTTGCTATGAGAGATAGAAAGGCATAAAAAGTAAAAAGGAGAGGATGTGTGGAAATAATGTGACAGAGTGGTAGAGGAGAGAAACAGATATAAAGAGAGAGAGAGAGAAAGAGAGAGAAAGCCTGAATCGGATTGTTGGACGCTTTAATTTCGTTTATTAACGGACTACTCTTCCACCATCAGAGAGACCTTCAAATTAAACGTCCTCATTCAATTTGACGACAAAAATAATTATCTAAAATGCCTTTTCAAAGGGCACGATATAGGGTGATTGAATCGAGGTTCAAAGGTTTCAAGTACGCCGCTCTAACATTTTGCCACCTACGCAACAATGTATATTATATTCTTGATGAAAGACATGAACACCACCAATAGCGGTAGCGGGGTTAATACTTTCATATCGAAATACATTTCCCCATATGTATCCAAACATCTGTATGTGTCATCTCTTCATGCACTTATCCATCCGCTCACGCATTCCACTCAATCAGCACCCCCCCCCCCTCCCTCCTTCCATCTAGCCAAACATGTATCTAACAAGCTATCCATCCACCCATTCATACATCCATACATCCGTCGTTTATCCCTACATCCATTCATCCATCTATCTACCCATACATCAATTCATCCCTCCATCCATCTACCCATACATCAATTCATCCATAAATCTACCCATAAATCAATTTATCCACCCATATATATACTCATACATCAATTTATCCATTCATACATTCATCTACCCATACATCAATTCACCCCATCCATCCATCTATCTACCCATTTATCAATTCATCGATCCATCCATCTATCTACCCATACATCAATTCATCCATCCATCTATATATCTAAGCATACACCAATTCATCCATCCATCCATCGATCTGCCCATACATCAATTCATCCGTTAATCCATCCATCCATCCATCCATCCATATGTCTTTTCTCCCTACATATTTTGTAGACACAGACAAACATGAAAAAAACCTGCCTCTCTGTGTGAGTCTCTTTGCACTTTACAGCTGTTCTCTATTTATGCAACAACCATAAATATATTATTTTTGTTTTATTTAATTTCCTATCGACAAATTTGTGTATTTAGTTGCTGTATATGGTGTGACAAATCTAGAGCCAATTTTCTGCTTGAAGCAACACTAGAGAATATTTGGCAACGTCTACAGATCGATAATTCAAATCACAAACTCTGTTTACTTATCACTGTAATGTTTTGTATTTATTTTTATTTTGCTATAATTATGAATCTGATTTCGTAAAGGATCGATCTATCTATCGATTTCCTACCGCAGACATTATGATCCCCTTGCAGGGCGCCTTGACACTGATTCGGCTGATATCAATAATGATAGTAATACTAAAGATATTGGTCATACCTTTAACAATAAAATACTAATAATAATGGTGATAATGATTATCATTATATTGATTATTATTATTATCATTATAATATGAATCGTTATTTTGATAACACAATTATTATTATTATTTTTATCATTATCGTTATTATAATTTTTTTTGTTTATAGTAATAATGATGATGGTAGAGATAAGAATAATAAAATAATAATGACAATAACAATTTATTTTTTAATAATGATGATAGGGTTAGGATGATCATATTGTGTATCACATCTGAGACATTTTACCCAACAGGAAACTTTCTCCTGGTGCAATAAAGATTATCAATATCATTCTTCTTATTATTATAATTGTTGTTATTAATGTTGTTGTTGTTGTTAACCGTTTCACTGCTAATGTTATTTTTCAAACTACTTACATCAAAATCTTTCAAATTTGCCTGTTCTTATACAAGATAAATAAAATTTCAGTGGACTGACATTTGCCAAAAAGCCTGAATTTTAGGCTTTTGGTTTGTGTCAGTTCAATGAAATCTTATTTATCTAGTATAAGAACACATGAGTCTTGAATATTTTGTATATTATGTTTGGTTTGAATCAAACCTCGCTGTGAAGGGTTAATAATAATAGTAATAATCATAATGATGATAATGATGATAATGATAATAATAATGTATAACAAATACAGCAATATCAAGCATACCATCAACGGTAGCAATAAACACCAACAATGATCCCTACCTTTCTGTCACGGCGCCTTGTCACGTTTTTGATAAGCTCTAAGCACTTTAATCAAATTAGAAAGAAGGATTTTTCTTTCCTGTCTCGTGCGGGAGCTTATCTCGTGAAGCAAGCAAGTGACTCATGAAAATAATTGCTTGCCACCCCCATGTACAGGACGCTGGTCTATGACATATTATGACTTTCAACCTGAACACGTGTGGTTGGTACCCATTTGTAAAGTGAGGCAATAGGATTGAATTTCCTTGGATTGAAGGACAAAGTAATTGAAAAGAGCTGATTGCAGGCATTGAACCGCGTTCCCCTTGGTTCTGAGCTACCAGTTCGGCAATTTCGCATAAAAGTATAGTAAAGTTAAGGACACGAATTATGCTCATCGCGCTTCACTTTTCACTTCCCCAAGCCAACAGCGAACATTTGCTTTCTTTGCCTTTGTCTCGTTTCTGCACTGCATATTATCTCGAGTTTGACTAATTTCCTGAAACATATAAGACATGACAAGCGCCCGTTAGACGTGTTATAGTTTGTTTGTAGGACATGGACACTGCTGTATGGAGGGCCAGGTACCAATTTTGCTGCTGGGTTGACAGTGGAAAACGGCCTTCAGATGGATCGAACTCAGGACTTTCTGCACGATAGTTTGATGCTCTACCAACTGAGCTAATGCGCCTCCTGTTTGTTCATAGTGTTTGCATTTGCATTGAATTGATAGATTTCTTTATCCGTCGTTGCATAACTTGCATTAAGTCTGTATTGATAAAATCATAACATGAAACGTCTCAACGGCGTCAGTCTTCAAGGCTGTCTGCCAATTTATGTGTATCGATATCGATCCAGAATGGCTTTCACATTTATTTGTTTGATTGATTTTTGTTTTCAGACCTAAACAAGGTACACCTCTTGTGGCATATAAAAAAATTCTTATCGATTTTAAAAGCATAAAGTGAGCCCGAGATAACAGGAAAACGACATTACATGGCTACACTTGTGTATAGGAAGTTAACATAATTTATTGTCTTTAACTTTAAATGCCAAGAGACGCTCGGCTCAATGTGCACGACGCAGATCTATCGCAGATTTTTTTTTGAAAACGAAAATCGATTGGTAAGTTCTCTTTTTCCATATTTGGGTAAAGCAGAGCGATGGGAGTAAATCATTTTATAATATATTGCTAGAAATTGAACACAGTGTTTCCGGACACTGCGCTCCTTCGCTACTAGTCTGGCCATTTTGTCTTCAAGAAATTATTGAAGTGACGAGAGAAAAAAACCCGTACTATTGGTACCTTTGTTTTCGCTTGGATTGAATTTGTTTTAAAAAACCTGACATTTGACCGGCTCCATAGATCAATAGAACATTCGCATCGCAACCGGTAGGTCTTCTTCTCCAAGTACCGGGTCTTGAGCAAACATAGGTGATTATGGCACACCACTCATCTCTTTGCTCAGACAACTTTAAAAAGTGTAAATTGCTCCTGTCTTTATTGGTTGCCCATCTGTTTATACTGTCTCGATAGGTTATTCTTTGTCTACCTCTACCGGTAGGTAGGTGGGTCAAATCCTAGTCAAGTAATAAATATAGTAGGTTGAAATCGGTGTTTAACAGTAGTCCTGCCAGGCGCTATGGTTTCGGAAAGATTGTTAACCCTTTCACAGCGAGGTCTGATTCTAACCCAACTAATTATGCAAAAAACCTTAAAAATGTACGTGTTCTTTTACCTGATATATCATATTTCAGTGAACTGACATATGCCAAAAAGCCTGAAATTCAGGCTTTTGGCATGTGTCAGTTCCCTGAAATCTGATTTATCTGTTATAAGAAGAGGCAAGTCTTGAATATTTTGTTGTCCTTAGCATTGAAAGGGTTAACGCTAGTTAGCCCGGTGTCAATACACTGACTTGGTGAGATATTCGATCGAACGTTTTTTATCATTATAAAGCAGCTTGATCTATCTATCTATCTATCTATATATCTATCTATCTATCTATCTATCTATCTATCTATCTATCTATCTATCTATCTA
>JAUEKZ010082964.1:12237-29604 GCA_031471865.1 Melibe leonina | reverse complement strand
AATTCCGCCTCTGAAGGGGATTGAACCCGGGACCTTCAGCACAACAGTCTGATGCTCTACCAACTGAGCTATTGCCCCCCCCCAATATGTAATATGTAATAAAGCCCCCCATGGAAATCATGACTTAGATACATTCACCAAAGTAATACAATAAGTTATCATTACTGATGCAAAGCGCCCTCGGCCTCTTTCTCTGCGGGGTAAAAATTAAATAGTGCTTGACGTGAAATTCATCCATCACTCTCGATGAAGCATGTGATCAAGGGATAACAGGGGGACGAAGAGATAGAGAGAGAAAGAAAAAGAGAAGAGAGAGAGTGAGTGTTAGAGAGAGAGAGAGAGAGAGAGAGAGAGAGAAAGAGAAGGGGGGGGGGGAGAATGGCAAGAAGCATATAATAATATCTTTAAAAACAATAAATATAATTTAAAATTACTGGGTCAATTTGTTAACAGTGGGTGGGATACTAAACACGTCATCCCCCCCCCCCCCCCCCACCACAGGAGCCTTCCAAGACATGTTAAATAAATATATGCTTATATGCCCTTAATTCGAATTCTTATGTCCCGCCTCATCCTTCAATACGGATAACACACCCAAGAAGGGAGTTGGATGTTTCCAAAGAAGCTCAAAGCGTGATTACTCTCATCTGTCCGACTAACATTGACGTAATTTTATTTTGCTTTGGGGTATTCATCTCTCAGTAGCCTAGCCATTCAGTGGTGGGCCTTGACAAGAGGTCTGTGTTTCGCTGACTTTATCTGCTCACCCCGACGACAATAATACCAAAAGTGACACAGAGTCAGGGAAGGGGCAATATGGCTCGATGGTCGAGTCATCTGATTCGTGACCCTGTTTGTTAGTTTCTTTGCTCCGCATGGTTTTCCTTCTTTTCTATTGAATTCAAACTTTGAGCTTAGAGTTAGAGTCATGAGAGATAACTCTGGATCAAGACAGAAAATCACCAAAGCAAGACAATAATAAATGGTCCCTCTTGATCATTTCGACATGTTTTAGCCCGTTAGACACTGAAAGCAATAACAGTTACAGTTTTTTTTGTTCACAAGAAGCGTTAAAAGTAAAAAGAATTAAAATAACACATCTAAAAAAAATTAAAAAGCAATGCCGAAAATTTCATCAGGTTCTCGGGAGTCGATCCATTCCATTATAGCACAATAATGCTACAGGTCTAGCCTGCCGTCACTGCGGACATGACCGTGGTCAGTGACATGATGGGAATGTCATGGAACGGGATAGTCATTCATTAAGTCACAGCCGTCTCGGGCACTGGAAGATAAAACCATGTTCCTCCCTACCGCCACCAGGGTAGCCGACAGATTGGGATCGATGGTGGCGGCGATTTAATGAGAGCAACAGCCTGGCAGCCGTGATGTCATCGGGTGGACCCGCTCAGTCCAACCAGCCTTATCATTTTATGACCATGACTATGCCATGCTACTGATGTTCCTGTCGGTATTCGTCCTGATAACAAATCTTGGCAATTAATCGGGATGTTATACATTATAGTGTAGCAAAGAACTTTTAAGGAAAATTATAATAAGCTGCTTGTGTTTTCTGGTTGGCAAACTTTTGTTCCTGATTTCATCGAATGTTTTTTCTTCTTCATTCTTTGAAAGTTAGTAGGCACATTTATTTTTGATAAATGGACAATGATTCCAACGACCCCATTATTGTAAAATATATTTTTTCTCAAGCCGTTTATTTCATCCTCGTTCTTGGACACTGTAATGGACTCTGTATTAAGTACTTATTTCATTCAAGCAATTCAAGCAGATTCTCTTTTGGACTATCAAATCTAAGAGAATGTAATATCAACTTACGAATTCACTCTGTTTATTCTACGCAACCAAAAGTTGGAATTTAAAAGCTTGTTTTAACACCATATTAAAATTTATGTACATCATCCTAAAGCAGGAACTATGATTTGGAAGGGGGAAAAGTGAAAACTACTCGCTTAGGACGCCAAACGCAATGGGTATATAGACACTAAGTCATTATGACAACATGTTTTCATTCTACCACCAACGATATCTGAACGAGTTTTAATTTTTTCTCTTTGGATGACAGCATTAATCATTTTTTTGGTGTGTACAACGAACGGCATTGGTGTGAGTATTTCAACTCAAACTCAAAGCATTCATCCCATCGTGGCAAATGGACTGAGCTATCATTAACACTCCTGGGTTTTCAAACCGGGTACGCCCAAACCGTAGGCGTGTGGACATTCTGTCACTCAGCGGGGAGCCTTTATCGAGCCACAATTGTGAGCACCTGATCCTTATAGCTTAAACGGCATTCTACCTCTTGTCATTACAGGACTGACAACTCCTTCAAATAAAGAAATTGATAAAAAAAAGAAAATTTAAAACAGTTATCATGATAAAAGATCAACCTCAAGGAAACCCCGATAGAGACAGAAAACAGTACAAAAACCAAATCGATCACAGAAATAACCTCAGTATCATAAAAAAAAAAACCCCAACAAATTTAATACAATATGCATGTACTAAACCCACACAAAAAAGAAAAACCAACTAACAGTCCTTGGTTAGAATTTCAACATGTGCATTGAAAGCTGTGAATATTCTCATGGTTTCATGTCACTCATGTTGTGTGATATGTGATGTGGATCTAAAGTAGAGGGTGTTTTAATTTCTTTTCAACCTTAAAAGGCCAAACAAAAAATATGGGTGGATCATCTGGATGACAAGTTTTGGGTTTCTTGGTAAAAATTAAAAAAAAAAAAAATTTGTAAAACATTAGTTGAGTGAGATGAGATGGGAGGTTGCTAGTGTGATCTGGTAAATTTAAGTTATGAGTCATTAAAAAAAAAACTGTCAGCATTACGTCACCATGGTAACACAAAGAAAACGATCACCTCAAACGAGTTACTCATTCTCGATGGCGGGATGAATCACATGATTTCTTGAGTTATTTTTATTTTGTTTTTCTGGCTGCTTCCCATCGCCCTCTTTATTTAATCTGTCTGTCCTTGCGACCATGGCGCCACCATTCCTCCTGATTTTCGGACCGTGCCGCCGCCAATAATTAACGGACTCCAAGAAAGCCCTTGGTTCTCCCCCCTTTGCACCCAGGGCATAAAAGAACCCGGCTCAGAACTCAAAGCCTCGTCTGCCAAATTAGCGGTTTTCTCTCTTGGGGTTTACAGTCTCTCAAGAATGATGTCTGAGCTTGGGGATCAAGTTTTTGTTTTGTTTTCGTTTTTCAGACAAAACACAAAGCAATGCGAAAAGGCATAACTCACTTTACCAAATTTATTCAAATTGATTATAATATCTAAATGTAACACCAAGACATCGTTACAATTGGAATTGCATAGTGTTAAATTGGGGTTGTTTTTTGTTTGTTCCTGTTTTTTCCCTTCTACTTTTCCATTTAAAGGATTGACAAAGCTAAAAAATAAAACAACCTCACTAAATAAACAAACGAAAAGGAGACAAAAAAACAAACAAACCCCAAAACAACAATAGAGATAGGAACATCTAATTTCTGTTCTGTTTTTGTTTTGATTTGTTTTTGTATACTATGCAGATTGTATTTTTAAGCTATGTTGATATGAGTTTCAAATGCAAGAACTGCATTCCTGAAATATGACGTCATAAGTAAACCCAGGCAAAACCAAATACAGGATGGTTGCACACATTCCCACACACACACACACACACATACACACACATTCACACACACACACACACATACACACACACATACACATTCACACACACACACATAAAGCTCCGTATCCTGCAAAAACGTTGTTGGTCGGTCATTTATTAAAAGGTAAATTAAGAAACAAATTATATATAATCTTATAGCCATAATGACAAAATCTGCGCGCTCATTTTCATAAGCCTGTCTAATGTAATTAAAATGCAAATGCCACTCCAGATCGAACAATCGTAAATTCTTAACGACTTGGTAATGTTGTGCGTAGTAAAAATAAAGATATGAAACTTGCAGTGATATCTTATTGAATGAATCCAATCACCTAGTCTTAAGATTCAAAGAGTTAAGTCTTTTTAGAAGACGCGTTCGTTTCTTATTGTCGGATTGGATTGATTTGTTTGTTCATTTGTTTGTTAAGAGTTTCAGGAGGCTTATAATTGTTATGGTCATATCAGTGACCTGGTGTAAGTGATAAGATAGGTTAGTTAAAAGAAGTGGGATGTTTCACAGGGATATTATTTACATTGAAAAATATATAATCTATATCCTCCTCACCCCCCCCCCCAAATATGCTCGATCGCAATCACATAGGATTATGTACAAACAAACCGATAATTGCCACCACCCACATCATGCATTAGTCCAAGGAGACCCAGATAATACTTCCGCCCGTTGTGTCAGTACATACCCTGTTCTTCTAGAAACTAAGTGACCGTGTAGCTAGGTACCACACTTTAACAGACAGGGGTTGACCGTAGGACTGTAAGCAGACCCCCCCCCCTCCAAAAAAAACACCTCAACCCAAACCCCCCCCCCCCAAAACCAAGACCACAGACTGAGCAAACAGAATTTTTAAAAACGGCAGCGTCTGTATGCTTGTTTTGAAGGGCACTTGAGAGACTGCCAGGAAAAAAAAAGTACGATGATAAGAGAAGCTAAGATAAATAACAGAAGCAGCTCCTATAGGAGATGCTTTCAAACCACCCGCAGGTTCGATGGAGATTTTCACACACAATTTGCTTAAAAAATAAGTTGTTCGTGTTTACCAATATTCGCAAATGACGCATTGTAAATAAACTGTAGTTGCATCTACTTGGTACTTTATCAAACAGAGTTTGATGATTTTCTAAGCTTTTGCATAAACAAACGGATGTTTATATCTTCATTAGGTTTCGAGCAAATCAATTCTTTAACGTCAACAGTAAAAAAAAAAAAAAACCAACGAAAAAACCCCCCAACAAACAAACGAACAGAATAAAGATCCAACAAAACCAACAAACAAATCAACCAATTAACCGAAAAATAAACAAAAAACAACCATGTATATCAACATGCCCGTGTATCGTCTATACACGTAAACCAGAATAAAGATAAATGTGTGGATACAGATACATGATATTGGTTAATCAAAGTACAACAACCTACAATTTCAAACAACAACGCTCACCAAAGTCTAGCCCTTCGTATTGTTTGCAGATTTGTGCAGTTTTCTTTGTTTCCCAGAACCTGCCCAGACATGTCTGATTCTTGGCACAGCTCATCATAGCACAGACTCCTCCTCCTCCTTCCTTTTGCGTGTCCTTCGATTCGGTTTGTTCAATTGGACATGGAGTGAAGGGAGGGAGCGGGGGTGGGGAGCCCGGGGAAACAGGGGGGATCGTTTGGAGGATGTTTGTCAACGCATCGGATCTCCGAAAAGCTTTATCGAAGAGTTGCTTGTAGAATTAGCAGGAAGCCATCTGCTTGTTGGTTCTTAAGGCGATATGAAAACCAACCCCCCTCCCTCTCCAGACATCATCCAACTTGATAATATCGGGAATTAAAATCATTTGATTTTTTTCTCCCCCTTCGTCTTCTTGCCTCTTGCCCACTCTTTTTGTCACACCCTCTTTAATGCGTGGCCTAATTTACAATTTCTTCTTGATTCATTTAGAAAAGGCCAGTAACTTGACGACGTAACATTAAGTTTAATCAAACCGATTAACCGTGAAAAATGAATTTTTTCCCTCCTTGATATTTTTTGATGCATCTTAAATTCTGAAGTCGGTGAAATTGATGGGCAGCTGATTTGCTTTTAAATTCTAAATGATGATTGCTTTAGTCATATTGCCGTTTTTTGTCGTCTGAAATGTTCCCAAGGCTCGAGGCTCAATACTCTACCAAATACGACTGACGGCCGACGTTCTTAGAGGTCCAACTGCCTTCCAAAGAAGATCTATAATACGAGAATATTTTCTGTTAAGAAAAAAAATGTATCCATACACATAGAATATTGAAGCCCACCATCTAAATCCTGTGCCGTTGTCCCGGAAGACCCATGGTTTTGTGTACACGTGTGTCTCTATCGCTCTAGATTGCAAGTAACCCGCAATAATAGAGACCATGCCAGAATGAGTAACATTGGGAAAATAATGATGCGACGATATAACTCGACCAAATAGGACATGAGAGAACAGAATAGTGAAGACGTAAGACGATAATCTTGAGTGGAAAGTAGAATCCAGTTGTAAAGAAAACCATTGAACCATCAACCACAGGCTTGTTAAGGCAAATGAGTCTTGAGGAAAAAGAGATATCTAAACAGAGGAAAAAGATGAAGGAATGAAGCTTTAGGCACAAAAAGAAAAACTGACGAGTCTGCTTTACTGTAGTCACTTGTACTTCAACTACCCCTTTGAAGCTTTAACAGACAATGAGAAATGTCATCACTTGATAGCAGAGGGGATTCGGTGTAAAATGTCTCCGTGAGCTCTTAAATGGGTAGAATGACAGTCACCCGTGTAAGGACTAATTACGTAATCACACTGCAAGTTGATTAGATAATTTGTTAGGTTAGCAGAGAGGTATAAAGTCGTCATCGTTGTGTTGAGCGCCAACAGGCCTTTGTGACACGAGCAGCAATAATTGCAAGACCAACCCTCCTATGAGCCCCGGAAGCCTTAATCCTACTGAATGCCTTCAAGTCTTTTCAAACTGATAAAAAGAAAGAGAAAACGATAGCATCAATCAGCGAGCGCCGAAAGCTGACGACAGAACTTTTTGTTGTCACACAGGAGGATATCATTCAGGCATGACGGAAATCCTCCTCTTACTTCCCTTCCAGGAATAATTCTACGCTTGGTGATTTTTCCATTACGTTTTCCTCCCCCGATCCTATTGACACAGTGGCGGCTGCGTGGGCTCCTCACTGATTATTGCCAATTTGGCCAATTGAAACAAAGTCCCAACCCATTAAAGGACAAGCAAGACTATTGACATTTTTCTCTCATACCTGGAAAAATGCACTGCTTATCAGGGCTTTTAAGGGAATTACGAGTATTGATTGTACTCTCCTTCCTCGTTACTTTAGCATCTCTTGATTAAAATCTTTTGACTGCTTTCTGGAGTGAAAATTCTAGAGAAACGTGGTTTAAAAAAACAAAGACAAAAACAGGACATTGTTCTTTTAATAACCAGATTCGTGTTTTACAGGATACCTTACCGCATTGAAAGAGGAAAATAAACTTATACAATTAATGTTAAACAGTACAAGAACGTGCCATATTGTATGATAGACCTGCATTAAAGGGACGTTATGGAAACAGTACAAAAAGTTATGGCATTGAAAGAAGAATCACTGCAAATCCACAGGTTCAAAGTAATTATTCATAAACATAATACAATAATAATGTTCGTATCCAAATAATATAATTATGAATGTAGCAGAGTAACAATGAGAAACCGTCAATCATGGCGGATCGCCGTTCGGTTTCTGAATTTCAGGCTGTCGGCATATGTCATTCCACTGAAACGTACGTTATCTGTTTTAAGAACATACATTTGAAAGATTTTGGTGTATCTAGTTAGTAGTTTGAGAAACACTCTTAGTGTTGAAAGGGTTAAATCAGCATAATTAATTGCAAGTTTGCAAGTAGCAGTAGCTATTTACGTATTATTCAAACAATAAATGTCACCATAATCCTACATCTGTATAGATCCTTCAGCATTAAAAATAAACAATAGAAATAGAATGTTCAATCGATAAATTTCCCGGTATAGTTGAGTGTTTTCTCAAACATCAGATCGCATTGTCTGCAGCCTCTCACTCCATTCATTTCATTAATTATATCATTGATAATGTTGAGATATTTTTTTTTTACATTGTGAATGAAAAATATTTAGATATCTTCTACAACATTAGCTGCAGGAAGTTCTAAACCATCTCGCAACACTGAGCCGCAGCAAAAAGACAACAAGCTACCACAAAAGCTAAGCAATGATGGTTAATGGTGATAGAAAGAGGATGTCCAGCGGGTACACTTCAGACCTGAATGTTTGCATCCCTGTGCCCGAAGGCTAAATGGCAGCTGTCTCAAATAACAGGACGCACAATCCGTAACCAATCAATACTCAAGTAAATTTCCTGTACCAATTTGGGTTGATAATAGACTTGAAGCACACTCTCAGTATGTTATATTATTGTTTTATCATATTGGATTATGATATCATCATTCTAGCCTGGTAGAAATGGATTTTTTTCAATCTTTTATTTCGTATTTTTTAAAAATCGCAATTTCATCGATAGGATCTCTCGATCTTATGCGTTATCAAATTACATAAACTACGATTTTCACGTTATAGTTATTGCAGTTATCGTCATCATCGTCACAGGGATTTTCACCACAATGATAGGTATGCTTATTGCAGATAATTTTTCATGCGTCTCTATCATTGCCATCTTCAGCATTATATTGGTTATCTTCAGTAGAATAGTATGCAGAGTAGTAATTAAGCGGTAGTTGTTGCGGCAACTGCTGCAGCAGAATTAGAAGTTTAGTAGTCGTTGTAGTAGTAGTGGTAGCAGTAGTAGTGGTTACAATAATAGCATCATCAGTAGAAGTGGCAGTAGTAGTAGTAGTTGTAGCAGTAGTGGTGATAATAGTAGTTATAGAAGAAGAAGAAGAAGAAGAAGTAATAGCAGTAGTAGTAGTAGTAGTAGTAGTAGAAGTAGTACTAGATATAGAAGTAGAAGTAGTAGTAGCAGCAGCAGTAGTAGTAATAGTAGTAGAAGCAGGAGGAAGAGAAAGGCAGGAGAAGCAGGAGGGAGGGAAGAGGAGGAGGAGGAGGGGGAGGAAGGGAGGGAAGAGAAGGAGGAAGAGCGAGAGAGGGAGGAGGCGGCGGGAGGGCGGAGGAGGAGAAGGCGGGAGGGCGGAGGAGGAGAAGGCGGTGGGGGAGGAGGAAGAGCAACACCAACACAGATGATAATTATGTATCAACAGCATTAGCCGTAGGAAAACAGCATTGGTAATAATTTACTATATCATGAAAGACTTCGCAACGTATTCAATAACAATTATAATTATTGTTGGATGATTGATTGATGTGTGATATTCTTGAGCTGGTAATCTTCACAGTCATTAATATATCATCATGCACAGCTTTGCCGCTCCAGGGATGGACGTCAGTGGAGCGGAAGAGCTTGAGCAGCGACCGATGGAAGGAGCGACCGCGCTGCGTGAGCCACAGACGTAGGGAATGACCGCTTGAGGGCCGTGTGCAATATTGAAATCTCAGCAATCTTACAAATTATAAAGGTTTTTAATGCTGATAGCGATTGGGGGTGGGAGGGGGAAGGGGACGGGGGACGAGGGGGGGGGGGGTTGAAAACAAACTAAATCAATCAGTATGAAACAAAAAAATATGTGAAATCGGGAAAAAGTGGTAAAAGGGCGACTGCTCTAGAACTTTGACCGAAAGATAAAACTACTTTGGCCATAGGGAAAATTATACGAGTTGTTGAAAAGCAGAGGGGTAATGGTAACACTATGATTCAAACCAGAAAGAGGAGAGCAAAGAATTACAATAATAGTGAAGAAATTACAACATTTTCAGGCCCAATATACAACACACGAACAGACTTGTACAGAAAGAGACAGTCACTTGTGGAATAAATCCGTGTATGAAAATGACGGGCATACACGAGAATTTGTTAGAGCCCGCACAAAATGGAAATAGTTTTACCTGCTCGCTGGCATTTTAAATTACTTCTCTAATAATTCATGTCGAGTTCATTGCACTTTTTAATAGTCGAACACACTCGGGTGACCTGCGGACACCATGCTGTCACTAGCAAATTACTAATTCCAGCAGACAACGGATATCATAATACAGAACGACTACAGGATCGTGGGAAACACAGTTACGATTCTATAGTGCGGCTCTCATTATTAAAAAGTAATTGTTAAATCAATGCTATGCAGATGCTCTGAATTTCACACCTGCTGGGATTGTTTTATCAATCGTTTTCACTGTTCATTAAAGAAAGGAAGGGCAATTAGGTATTGGGATTTTTAATTTCTGGAGTAGTTGTACAGTTGAGTTTAAAATGAAATAGACAAACAAACAAAAATATTTAAAAAACGGGCGAAAAAGGCGAGGGGTAGGACAAAGCAAGTTGGATAGACTTACTAGTAATATTGTATGTATTTAAATATTCCTTGTGCAAGTTGATTTATGTATGGATAGTCCTACACTTGATCTTTTCTTTTCCTCTTGAGAATGACAGTAAGGATTTTCAGTACAGATGATTATCACATATTACTGACCCTCAAAAGTCTTGCATTAAAATTTGAACATCTGTAATTTTTCAATCGTTGGAGATGGTTGGTTAAAAAACATTTAGATTAAACATTCAACATATTATTATATCTATGTCTTTATCTATTTTACAAAGATATTTGAACAAAATGTCAGGATTAAGGGGTAGCTTAGGTAAGAGATCGTGAAATAAAAGCTTCGGAAAATGATTTCCCAATATTTGAAAACAATTCTCCGTAAAATCTTGATAAGATCTCAGTGTCTAAAATTACCCATGCTCCTAGCTTTGGATGACTTGATCAGGTAGTATATTATTATCTCTAAAGGAATCAGATCGATAAACAGACGGTGGACACAGAATGTGGCCGCGCCTGGTATTGAAAAGAAATATACCCCCCAACCGCCCCCCCCCCCCAAAAAAAAACCAAATGAAAAAAAGCAAGCTCTATTTATTAATGTCATTGTGCTAAATGATATAGATAATAGGAACGTCAATTAGGTTCAGATTTTTTATTTATTGTACTTTTTACATTTTTGTTTCTGAAAAAAAAAAGATGGTTCAAAAGTTAGAGCTGTTCGAATTGTGGTACAAGACTTTTGTTGCTCATATTATTTTGAGAAAATAGAACAAAAATTAAGGAATGACTGAAGCAGTGACAAAATACAGGACATTCTAACATTGACCGCAAAACATTTCACAACTCCATTGACTGACAAATCTCGGGACCTTTCATAGCATCTTTGTCTAGCCAGCTTTAAAACTTTTCATATCATAATAGATTAATAAATCTCAAGACCTTGTCTTTCACTCAACGATTGACGAATCAATCTAAGGACATTTCTTATCACGTGATACGGTCTAATCCTAGACGGACTGTAAAACCGGCATAATCGATTTCGCAATCTAAAATTATAAAAAAGATATTACCTTAACTCTTTGTGTGCGTAGCTGAATACCCATCCATACAGACTACGATTGACAGGATGAGATATTAATGCTACAGAGTGACCTATGAAGAATGTACGACGCGGCCGGGACAAAACCTGAAACATCAGTCTCGTCCAATTGGATGTTTAATGATGATGATTAAGTAATCATTCCCGCCCGATTCAACGATTACCAGCGCCCAGGACATCCATCATTCTCAACCCGCCGATCTTCTTCGTTGGAGATGTTGAAAAACCTTTAAGGATGTGATTGCTATCATAGTTAATTCACAGTGTCCTTAACCCCCCCCCCCCCTCTCTCCCTCTCTCTTCTCCTCCAACCTCGACATTTTTTTTCAACACTGCACTCTGCACACAACTTCTTTGTTAGGTCAGACCGGTGAATAGAGACAGTCTACCGAAATAGGAACAGAGAGAGAGAGAGAGAGAGAGAGAGAGAGAGAGATAGGGAAACAGAGAGAGAGACAGAGAGAGACAGACACAGAGAGAGAGACATAGAGAGACAGAGAGAGAGAGAGAGAGAGAGAGAGAGAGAGAGGGGGGGGGATACACGCTCGGTGTCCGTGCAAGTTAAGTTTAGCAGCATCAGTCAAGGCTGAGACACAAAGAGTTACAACAAGCACGACAGGGAAACCCCCTCCCACCGCCAACACAATCGATCTCAATCACCGCCTATCAACAAGGAATGACACAAGCATACTGCACTGATTAAATAGAATGGGCCGAAACGGGCTGGCATTATGTTTACGCAGGCCTCTTTCTTTATGATATAGCCACACAATTTCCGGATATTTTTTCTCCCCTATCCTTCTTTCTTGTTTTGTTTCCCTTCCCGAGGGCTCGAATGGGTGGAGAGCTTGGGTTAGTGAAACAACGCCATAATACCAATTATAGCCTCCGGGAGGCGGTGCGATGAGGGCTTACCAAGATTTACAGAAATCAAACACGTAAACAAAAGAAATGTGGAAAAAATCCCCCTATGTTCAATTCCACAGTGTGAAAGAGAAACGATGTAGGAAACTATTTTCCTTGTAAACAATTAATTACTGTAATTTTTTTTCGTGTGTCGCTTTTATCATATTTTTAATCAACGCTTTATCAAATAATCTGGTATTTATCAAATCGTCGGTTCAAATATGTTGTTATCTAGTTGACGGAACAACAGCCACGATGCTGCCTGATGTTAACGGGCCATGTCAATCTGTGTGCTAGGCCATCCAGTCTGTAGTTTGGGTTGGAAAGGGTCATCTCTGTACGAATCACCTCTGAATTCCTTACAACACGTTCATGAATTGGGGACGAGTGCCTGTTTAATTGAATACAAAACGGCCACCGGAAGAGTTTTGCCACAATCTTGTCACCGGTCATGCGACTCCAAAGTTCAAAGCTCGCAACACACGGTTCATTGCCCTATTTAAACACTTAAGGTTGTTCAAAATGTAGAATTTGTTCCAATTTAAAAGTCAGTACTCGGGAGAACTCTAGTTTTCTCGATCAGAAAACAAAGCCATTTATTGATGAAGCCCGTTTACATACTGGTGTCGCATCAGGACTATATGGAGCAGACATCCCCTACTAAAAACTGAGGGAACATTTGACTAGCCAGGTTGCCATAGCAGATTTTGGGCTAAAAATCCATTACTCCATTGCTTTTGATATACTTTATTCTTATTTCTTTGGCTTTGTTTCTTATTGCCACTGCGTAAACACCCTTATCTTAAAAGTTTATCCGAGAATCGAACCAGGAACAACGGAACTATCCACGTGAAAGTGAGACAAACTGTTCACCTGAACATGGATGAGATGATACGTGTACCGCCTATTTTCAATGTCGGAAAAGGAAAACAAAGGTTTAAAAACCTTTTTTGAGTGCATGGTTCAAATGATATAAGATATCTCATAATAAAACCTAGATCTCCCTTTTATTTGTGTTTTAAACGTCCGTATTAAATAACCTCTTCGACAAGCTTAAAAATGTGCTTTCCTCAGGCTCTCCTGTGTCAAGAGGGCTGTAAGCAGTGGCCGAGTGGTAAACACAAATATCAAATAATCGTATTAAGCATTATGAAGCAAGGAGACAGATTGAAATGGTGGCGAAACGAGACATGGTCACTGTCGTTATTTCTGAAAATACGTACCCACCCCCCCCTCCTTTCCTCACCTACATACTGGCGTGATATACGAACACAAGTATATCCCATCTCTCTACTCACCCGAATTAGAAAACAGAAAAGGAACCGATGCAAACTGTATCATGGAATGAAATGTGAAATGTAAAAATATCCGAGAGGCGGGTGACATGACAATACTCGATGTTTCAGGCAAATGGCCCTTTCTCAACAGAAAAAAACCACATTCAAACAAAAAAATGACACTGAAGTGCTCTCTATGTTTATTTAGTGTCGTTTAAAAATGTTTTTCCGTTGAGAAAGGGCCGCTTGAAACGTCCACTTTTGTCTTGTCACCCCTTCTCTCAGGAATTTTTACATTTTACAAACTTTTTGTGTGTGGTGCATTTCACGTACATGAATTAGGTGCAATTGCGGCGCAGCACTGCGTCTGACGTTAAGGCTGTTGCAGTCTCTGTTCCAGTCTCTGTTTCAGTCTCTGTTTCAGTCTCTGTTCCAGTCTCTGTTCCAGTCTGTTTCAGTCTCTGTTCCAGTCTCTGTTTCAGTCTCTGTTTCAGTCTCTGTTTCAGTCTCTGTTTCAGTCTCTGTTTCAGTCTCTGTTCCAGTCTCTGTTTCAGTCTCTATTCCAGTCTCTGTTTCAGTCTCTGTTCCAGTCTCTGTTTCAATCTCTGTTCCAGTCTCTGTTTCAGTCTCTGTTTCAGTCTCTGTTCCAGTCTCTGTTTCAGTCTCTATTCCAGTCTCTGTTCCAGTCTCTCTTTCAGTCTCTGTTTCAGTCTCTGTTTCAGTCTCTGTTTCAGTCTCTGTTTCAGTCTCTATTCCAGTCTCTGTTCCAGTCTCTGTTTCAGTCTCTATTTCAGTCTCTGTTTCAGTCTCTGTTTCAGTCTCTGTTTCAGTCTCTGTTTCAGTCTCTGTTCCAGTCTTTGTTCCAGTCTCTGTTTCAGTCTCTGTTCCAGTCTCTGTTTCAGTCTCTGTTTCAGTCTCTGTTTCAGTCTCTGTTCCAGTCTCTGTTTCAATCTCTGTTTCAGTCTCTGTTTCAGTCTCTGTTCCAGTCTCTGTTTCAGTCTCTGTTCCAGTCTCTGTTCCAGTCTCTGTTCCAGTCTCTGTTCCAGTCTCTGTTCCAGTCTCTGTTTCAGTCTCTGTTTCAGTCTCTGTTCCAGTCTCTGTTCCAGTCTCTCTTTCAGTCTCTGTTTCAGTCTCTGTTTCAGTCTCTGTTCCAGTCTCTGTTCCAGTCTCTGTTTCAGTCTCTGTTCCAGTCTCTGTTCCAGTCTCTGTTTCAGTCTCTGTTCGAGTCTTCGGGACAGACAGAGCCGATAGGAAATTTTCCCCTTTGGCAAGAATTGGATTTTTATAGCGCTAGGATAGTTCTTCACATTGTTCCCATTTCTCACAAAAGACAAAGTAATAGATTAAAATAATAGAACATGATATAAAAAGGAACCGACATTAATGTTGTAAACGTTGATGTGTTTGATGCGTGTGAAAAAACAATGAGATTTAGATAGCTTTGATAGCAACCTTCCCTCTGGGGTTTAGTTGTAATACAATATGCGTGTTTGTGCGTGTGTGTTTGTGTGTTTGTGTTTAGTGTGAGCTTGCGCATATGTGTGTGTGAGAGTGCTCCAGACACAAATGCACATACATACAAAGAAAAGCGCGTGTGTGTGTTTGTGTGCGTGCGTCTGTGTGAAAAAGAGAGAGAAGAGAAGAGAGAGAGAGAGAGAGAAATGGTAAGAGAGAGAGAAGAGAAGAGGGATAGAGAAACAGAGAGAAAGAGAGAGAGAGAGAGAGAGAAAGAGAGAGAGAGAGTGAGAGAGAGAAAGAGCGACAGACAGACAGATAGATAAACATAGAAGGAAGAAGGTCATAATGCAATAAATCATGGGGAGAGAGGATATATATGTAGATAGATGGAGAAAGAAAAACACACACACACAGAGAGAGAGAGAGAGAGAGAGAGAGAGAGAGAGAGAGAGAGAGATAGATAGATAGATAGAGAGAGAGAGAGAGAAATATAGCGTAATGAATTGAAATAATCATATGCCACATGGAGAACCATCCGGTGCTACTAATGATTTGTGTTGAAAAGCCCATTAATCCCTGCAAGGAGATCCGCGCCGAGTAAAATTTATCACCCAGCAATCAATACCCTTTCCCTGCCAGCATGGAAGGAACTGTAATTGATGCTCTTCTCAAAAGCCGCTACATTGTTAGAAAGTCAGGCACTGTAATAATTTCTGTTCCAGGGTAGAGCAACGCAATAAAAACAGGGCAGTGCTCACAGCACCCAAAGGACCAAACTCTCATTATTCTTTGTCCGATGCCATCCCCAGAAAAATATCATTATCCCTTTGTTTGAAATAGATCATCGGTAAATTAATTCAAAATAGAAAAGAATTAAGGCATTAAAACAAAAATGTGATGATTTTCTCTTCTACGATTAATAACATGAATTTTAAAAATCAAAATCCCGTTAATAAAACAATTCTAAAATTGGTTTTGAATTAGGTTTCACCCGAAAAATTCATTTGCGAATTTTTGTACTTGTAAAGCTGAAAAATGTATATATAGTGGAGACTCAGAACATGTTACAGTAAAATAAAACAAAAAATATTCAGATGAGTCTGTTGATTAATCCAAACTGAATGAGGAATTGTCATGTACATAATTCATTCACTTAAACAAATTTCTGTAATCAACATGTCGGTATTATATAGATAAGAAACGAAACTAAAGATTTAATAGTTGAAGAGTGAGTGGAGATGGATTCGAATCCGAGACATCATACGCGACTGTCGACTGTCGACCAATCGCATGTCCGATAGCGTAAGACAGTGTGACTATCTATTTGGCCATCCGCTACCACAGAGACCTTTCAGTACTGAAATATTCATAAACATTTTACATATTTGTTGAAAGGAGCATTATGTAAATAGTTTAGATGTAAAAACAAATCAAATGAAGTTATTTAGTTGTATATTTGAATATATTTTAATGGTGCTTGTATTAAGAGTGTTTATAAACATTGACGTAATAACTTTACAGAGCTTGTGTCAACACTGCAAATGACGAAGTCCTCCAGGCCGAAACGTTTGCATTGTCTTGTCCTGTCTTTGTCTTTACTTGCTTGTCCACAACTCTTGTTATTAAACCTTGCTCGCGAATGATTTATGAGAAAACCTGGAACCGTGGGTGGGCAAGGATAGTGTGGATTTTGTAGAGCTCAGGGGCTGTTTACAAATTACATAATTTTTGGGGATGATGCATTTTTAATCCTTAATTAACGAACACAATGCACGCACACACTCTAATACTTTACGATACGCAGAAAAAAACATAATGATATCATCATTACAATTTTAGTCAATTTTGTTACGATGAATTGCTTGCGCCAAATGACATTTTCAATGAAAGCAGGATATGTGATTATAAATATCTATCTGTCTTTTTTCTTCTTTGTTTTTCTCTTTCGTTCACTACTGTCCAATTTAACTGCATGTAATAAGATATGCCAAGATCACAACGGAATTACGTGTAACACCTTGTCTGTGATGTTGGTCTGCCCCTTTGTTATCAGAATGAGACTTTATGAAAGAACGTGCAGCTGAATAACAGCAAGAGATATTACATGGATATTATTTTATTCTAAATCTCGATCCTTACATCATTCTCAGAGGGTGTTTGGATTACCGAGTGATCGAACAACAGATACCAGGCGTTAAAGGATTAGGAAATGGAGATTTCAGCATTGATTGACATAATGATTATAAGATAACCCTCTTTCCACTAACATGATGGTCTCCGTACACCATTTTTCAAACTTTCTAAAGGAAGGGGAAAAAAGAAAAGGAAATTACAAATCAAATCAGCGTAAAAAGTTCTCTCTTCCGTGACAAATTACCTCTTGGGTTTAAGGTAACAAAATGTTATCATTATCATTGTTATTTTCGTTTTGAGACGTTTCTTTTCCTTTCGTTATTATTTTCAAAAGTATTAAAATGAGATACCCAG
>JAUEKZ010082855.1:0-16455 GCA_031471865.1 Melibe leonina | reverse complement strand
GAGTGGGCTTGTGACAACTCATTTCGTCTGTCAATAAATTGCCGGTAAGCCGGTTATAGCCGGGAAATTTACAGGTCTGAATGGAATAGCTGATATCTGCTATTTATAGGAAAAGTGGAATCTATGAAGAAATAAGATAAATTGTTAAATAAGAAGTAAGATAGCGGCACCCAAATTCTATAAAAGAATAACTCAAGGCACAGTTATATTTCAATTTACCAAAAGGCCAGTGAGCATAAAAGAAAGCAGACCAGACAGTCAGTGTGACTATAAAGAAAAACACTCACCAAGACCACTGTCACCGCTTTCCTGTCTCGAATGATGATCTGACGAGCCTGTCTGACCAAAAAAAGGATCCGCCACCGAAGTCATTTCGCTGCTGGAAGTGATTATCTCCCCTGGAGCAGGAGTCCCCATGCCTTCACCACCAACCTGTGCTCGAAGCGCCATCTCCTGGGCCAAACAAAGAGGTGTTAAGCTATATATTCTACACTTTACTATATATCTGAAAACATTCTAAAGTATAAAACAAATACATTAATAAATTTATCATTCTCTCTTTCAAACTCGCAGCCATTGTTTCTATAATCTATTTCTCTATTATCCTCTAGTTTCTATAGGTTCAATTCACCTATGACTTGTTTAAATACCTTTCCAACTACCTCAAAATAACATCTTAAACAATCTTACCACAGGGAAGATATCTACAAATATTGGGATTATCCAAAACTCTTGAGCAGCCAATATTTTTAAATCCTATGAGTAAACCCAGCCATTGCCAAAAGTAGATAATTATTACATATTTTTAATCATTTTAATTTTTATCATCATTATTTCACTACAACTTTAATACCATTTCAAAATTTCTCTTTTTTCTTAGTTTGAAATAGAGAGGGCTACCAATAACGAACATAATAAAACCTCAAGTTTTAAGAGGAAGTGGCACTACTCTGTCTGCCCCTACCTGTCTTGCAATCTCGTCCTGTCTCTTCTTGAGGATTTCCTGCTCCATTTGAAGCTGCTGTAGTTTGAGTTGCTTCAACTGTTCTTGGGGGCCACTTGACAGTTGCTGCTGCTGTGGAAACTTCATCCCTGGTCTCTGTAAATGTTGAGCTGCAAACAGAGCAAAGAGAAAAGTATAGATATTAATTCAGACTATTTCAACTAACTGGTAGAGAAATACATTTTTAAGAGGTGAAAAAAATAGAATGTGACAACAGGGAACATAATGAAACTTTTTTTTGAATTTTCAATACAAAGTGAAAACAGGAAGTCTGGGCGATTATGACACAAAGCACACAAAAGATATCTATCTATTATTAGGTTCTGGCATAAAAAAAAAGAAAGCAGAAAGAAAGCCACAAATAGATCCAAGTGTTTAATGTGTGCAACCAACACCAATATTCAAAAACTAAAAGAGGATCAACTATATTGATGCTCTTATGCCCTAAATCAATCAATAAACAATTATTATAATTCTCATAAAAATGATTTAAAAATTAACAATAACAAGAATGACACTTCAACAGTAGCAATATCACAGATCATTTAGCCTATATTATATAACAATCAATGCTTCTACAATGAGAATTAAAAAAAAAAAATGAAAACACTGATATGTTAATCATGTCAAATGAGAAAAAAAATACATTTGGAAATGGGCTGAAACAAGGTTTCTCTGTTGAGGATTGTCTACCCAATTTAAACAAAGAAAAATATTTTTTTTAAAACAAGGAAAAGCAGAAACAATTCCATCATTGAAAAAAAAAAAAGGATGCTAACATCATGTGACTTCTTACATATGGAGGGATGAAACCAGCTTGTGGTGCGTTCGATGTGATTGATGAAATATGGCTCCAATTCAGGCGTATAGGCTCTCTCCCATCCCGGGGGTAAGGGGACTTTGTCTACATTGACGGGAGAGCCCTGGCTGGCTGGGTTTGGACTGCCTGCCGGCCCAAGGTTGTTCAAGTTGCTGGTGGTGCTGTTGTTATTGTTGTTATTGCTATTCGGACTGTTACTGCTACTGACCACAATGCTGTTTCCACTATTGGGTGGGGTGGATGAATTGTGAGTTTTGCGTGGGTCATTCCAGGTGGTTATCTGTAACGCATGGCTGGGAAAATGAAATTGAAAAAAAAATTTCATTAGTCACACATTTCGCAACAAATGTTGAATTAACCTTATTTTCCAAATTGAGCGCATAATGCCTCTTCTCTTGTCAAAACCAACAGTCTTGTCAAACAAAGAAACAATAAAAAGAAAAAAAAGAAAAAAAATCAAGATAGAACTGTATGTTATAGCATATATAGAAAACCCTGGCTGCATCATACCCAAGATACTAAAAAGTCACATTTCAGCAGCTGTCCCGCCAGGGACTCAGCATTAAATGGTAACAGTGCTTAGACTGCTTGGCCCAGTGTCAGAATACTGTGACTGGGAGAGATTAGAGTGAGCAGTGTGGCAGCACTTGTCTAGGGAGCTTCACCTTTATAACAGGATGAAACAGGCAACAACAACAACAAAAACAGTAACATACAGTACTTCATGTACTGTGGACATATCAGTTGTCATCCGTAATGTCCCGCTTCTTAGGTTACCACTTAAGTAACATGAAATCTTTATAAAATATACCCTGGCGTCACATGTATGGCAACGGTAGGATTTTAGGAGGATTCAATGACTTTCAGGCCATAAAATTGAAATTAATTTCTTCTATACTTCCCCCAGACAACTGTCTAAAACTCTCAATATACTTGTTATTGTCTACAGATTGGGTTAAAAGAGAAATTGGGGGGAAAAAACTTATTCTTTACTTAGCAACAAGAATGTTAAGTGCCATCTGACTGATTTTATAGACCTCTTTCATTACTATGGTAGGCGCTCGCAAATGTGAGGAGTGCTAGTTATTGGGACATACAACTGGGTGTTAATAGCAAGACTTGGTCACTTGCTATCAAAGCTAGACCAAATTACTTTTTCGCAGGATGGTAGGAAATCCTCGATCTTCCTATACCATAATGTGCATTATCAGTGGGGTGAAACTTCAAGGTACATTGACTTGCGCTACTTTCAGTTTTCAATACAAAAGAGTGTAAGACCATTGCTGCAAGGGAACTAGACTAGGTCTAAGTCCGGAAGGTTGACAACGTATTAAAGCAAACACCAATCATTTAAAAAAATGAGTTAAATAAAGTTCACCACCTCAAATTTGCCAAATGGTAATATGGGGTCAAACGCGATATTCTGTGTCGCAAAAAACTGAAGACAGATAAATAAGGAGGTTTCTGTTTCTTTGGCCTCTATTTGGGTTAAGTATTGGTGTTATCAAGGCTGCATCACGATATCCCTGGGAATTCAATTACTTCCATCATATTAAAATCCTGGTCAGAAAAAGAGACTCACTCAACATAGACTACACATCTAGATAGAGTCTAGACTAGTCTATCTACTATCTATAGTCTGGGCTCTCCACTCAGAAAGAGACCATGTCTAGACTTTGTTTACAAATAAGAAGGGGAAAACATTGAGCATGTTTATTCATTGCTGAATTTTTATTAGCAAATATGGTGTTATTCAACACAGACAATAATTTTGTACGTATCTTATTAAGCTAAAGTGGTGCAAATGTAGATATCTAACACAATTACTGTAACACTTGGCCTGTGTGAGTGGTTCAAAATGGCGACACACCATTTGCCTTCAATAGGACTATCGTAACATTACACATAGACCAGACTCTACATCAGCACAGATTGTGTTCCACAAAAAAAATATGACTACGATAGAGTACTTACTTCAAATAATACCTCTGACCCTGCGCTGTTTTAGCCATGTCCCAGCCACTGGGTAGTGGTTCTTCGTCCAGTAGATCATAGCTGTGTTGACGGACATGGGATGTGGGTGGGGGAGGAGGGGCTGCACTCAATGACTGTTGTAAACTGGCCGGAGAGGAATGGGCCCTCATGTGTAAATTCATTGAATGTTGATTTGTAGCCCCATGATAGCCTTGTTGTTCTGAGGGTTCTTTACTTCCCATCTGCATCTGTTTGGGGGGTTCAGGTGGGCGAAAGAATGATGCGGGGAGATTTCGCATTCGTAAAGGGAGCGGCTTGTTTGTCTCCGATGGAGGGTTCATAGCATAGTTGAAAAGAGCCTCCAGCTCTGTATCACTGTTCTCCCGAACATGAACGATCGGACCCGTCCGATCGTGCGACATTTTGGCTTCACCTCTTCACACAGCCACAACGAAAATTACTTACTTGGTTACACTTAGAATCACAAAACTCACAATTTGACGAAAGAACAACAGAAAATCCTGATATCACTCGAGAGCGATTCGGGACAAAGTTAGATACGAAATAGTTTACCCTTTGGGTCTAATTACTGCCAGTGTAACAGGTGCAATACTGCGAGTGAAAACATAGTTTGCTGTACAAGTGAAATTATTTGTTGTATGAAGATAAAACTATCGATAAAATTCCGTTCGAAAGTAGAATGAATTCTTTTTATTCTCATTACTTAGTTTCCTGTGCCAAAAAGTCATTCCAAAAAGTAAGTTTTAGCGGAGTAATATATAAACATATGACGTCAACTCCTGCTCCATTCGGAAAACACTAGACCTCAGACTAGGTCAGCCTTGACTCAGTACAACCTCTTCCTTTAGTCGTACAGAGAACTTTAGAACCCAACAGGATGCAGATCCATCCTCTTATTGTCGACTTTTCGCGTAAAATTGTCACTTTCTTCACTATAACTGATGGAAGTTGATCAAAGTAAACTTTGCTGGGTAAATACACCTGAACCTTTCTTCCCTTCCAAATAAGGGCATTTGCGTTATTCAGTCAATGACCCTCATAAGACTTGATTCATTTTCTGCGAGTTCGTAAACCTTCGGCAAAAGTCGTCATTTTATTTCCTACTCAATGGATTTGGTTTCTTTTGATCATTGAATGAGCGTGGAAGTTCCAGCCAATCCCTTAGCAATAATTTTGTTTGCGTAACAATAGTAACATTGCCGACTCTGGAAATTCTGGTTTCGTTGAAGGAAAAAATCCCGGTAAAATATAAAGCTGCTCTAAGATCTTAAGAGCGCCGCCAATTGAAATTATTGGAATCATAAGAAAGTGTGGTAGCTTGCATGAGACCCTACCCTCTTTTGAGTTTAATAATAAGATTAAAAAATCGGTAAGCGAATCATTGTAGTTACGCCTGTCTCCAGATTGAGGAGAAGTCCCGCATAGAAAAGGGAGCTGTATTTCGTGTTTAAGGTTCTTTCATTAGCGCCAAGGGAAACCAAGAAAGTAGAAATATATCCTCGTTATCAATTTGAAATGCAATGAATAGAAACTAGGTCGTGTTGTAAAATTGTGGCCACACATTTGGCACTTCACCGCAATTTACCACAAATTTTGCAAAATTAAGGTCGGGTAAAATGTGTTCCAGATTTTCCGTGTTCAACTCTCGCCTTTTCACTTTGATAAGTCATCTGAACTTATTTCCCTTCGTTCTGAACCTCATTAGCAATGGTTTGACGCACTTATGTAGGTAAGGGGGGTAATTCCATCCCAGGGCAATTCAACACACCTTTCGGATACAAATACAAGCAGGCCTATGATTTATGTCGTGATCTCATAACGTAGGGACATTTTCTCTTTTTAAAAAAAAAGTAAAATAACAAAACCCACAAACACCACTGGTTTGGTTTTGGCCAACCGTGAGAGAACCTCTAATGGTTGTGTCGAGAGAAAAAAAGGGGTAATATCAATAGGCATTACTCTAACTCAAAGTCTAAGTGATCTCGGTCACGTAGGCATTACTGCATAAAGACAAAGACAAAAGACACTATCGAATTTTCGTCCAATAGCCTTCCTCGGGACAAACACAACAAAATCACAACATGCAACGAAAAAGTCTACATATTAATATTATATTTATAAAGGTCTACTTCTCTGTTTGCTCCGTGGCTCGGTGGTTGTGTATTGTGTGCACTCTCGTGAAGATTGTGTGTGTGTGTATCATAGTGTATGTGTTAGTGTTAGTACGTGTACGGATGTGTGTGTTGTATGCGTGTGTGTATGAAAGAAAGAAAATCAAGATGGTGAGCTGAGGAGCTTATTTTGTATAAGAACACGTACATTTTCAAGATGTTACATAATATAAGTTGGGTTAAAATCAGACATCGCCGTGAATGAAAGGGTTAAAGGACTATGCAATCGTTGTTCTTATTTTTCAAAGTGTCTATCTAGTCACAAATTATCCCTAACACATGACATGAATGGAGACCACTTGACTCATACCTTACTCTGACAGAACATAATACGATAGTGAATTTGATCAGAACAGATTACATACAGACCAGAGAACTTTAATTAACCCATTTACTGCTAAGGCTACCAAAATCCTCAAACTCAAAACTTGCCTGTTCTTATACAAAATAAATCAGATTTCAGTGAACTGACTTATGCCAAAAGCCTGATTTATCTGGTATCAGAGCTCGCAGTGAAAGGGTTAAGACAACAGAGTTGAAAAACGTGACACAGAAGAAGTGCTAAGCCTGTTCGACATCTACTCACACGTGTTAATAATCAAATGAACCGTTAAGCCTATGATAAAATGAGAGAACAACATCTGTGTTTTAATTTAGCAGTCAAGACAGAAACAAAAACACCACCCCTTCCCACTTCCCCTTTTTCTTGTTTCACGCCTACTAGTTTGTCTTTTTGTATCGAAGAAGGCCGTTTGGCCCAAATATTGCATGTGTCTTGTGTGTGTGTGTGTGTGTGTGTTTGTTTCTCGCTTGCCTGCTAAATTCCCATATGTTTTTCTTTCCAAGTACCTACTCTCTCCAACAACTATTGCTTGGCTTCAATACGGGTATCAATCATTTTAATTAAAATTAGTCAAATTTGAAATAAAAATAGGTATGTAGCCAAAGAAAGTAGAAAAATGAAGAGAAAAAAAAACCCAACAACAACCAGAAAATGGATTTCAGCGGGATTAATAATCGAACCCGGAACACTGCCACAACACCCATCGCCCTGCCCACAGCCCGAGACTGCAAGTGCAAGCTTACCAACTTACAGAGTTAGCAGAGAACTGAATGGGACTGTACATCAATAACACCTGCCCTTGGTTAGTAAGACGGGAAAGGGGGAGGGGTGGGGGTGGGTACCCTTTTCAGTCTAGGAAGGAAAGGCACCTAATGACAATGAATGTCCTGTTTTGGTTTTTGTCTGTTTAGAATCCTTTGACAACGCAAAAATTTGTCTTCAAAATATCAAAGGCAGAGCTATAGAAAAGTTAGCCCTTTCACTGCTAAAGGCACCAAAATCCTCAAAACTTGCCTGTTCTTATACCAGATAAATCAGATTTCAATGAACTGAAATCTGATTTATCTGGAAGAAGAACACGTACATTTTAAATATTTTGCATATAATTCAGTCTAACAAGCGTATCTGCCGCTGTTCAAATTACCTTTTTACGCCTATGGCGGCATGAGTAAGGGAATAAATGAGGCGGGCTGGATTCAAACACCAGACCTACCGGTTCCGATGCGGAGCTCTAGTAAAGTTCATGATAATGCACTGCCACTCTAGAAGCTACAATATATCTATATATATTTTACGGAGGGCTCTCTCAAATATCCCCTCACCTTGTCACCACAGTGCCGCTGTTCAAATGACATTTTTACGCCTGGCCTATGATATGAATGAGGTGGCCGGGATTCAAACTAACGTCAAACACCCGACCTACTGGTTCCGAGGCGGATGCTGTATTTGAACTCGAGCGGCAGCGTCGATACATTCACTGTCTGTCTGCTCCATGAATGATATGCGATAGAAGAATGGGAGGTAAAAACAGGGCTGTGACAAGCTGTCAATGCCAGTCAGACAGTCTCATATGCACCGTATCGAAATCGACGAGGCTACTGCTACACAACATCACCACTCTGCCCAAAATTGCAATGGCATCAGACAAGACATTAGTAAAAGTAAGTCATTTATCATTTAGGGCCGAATGGCCCATGGACCCGGAGCTTATCCCGGTTTTGTAGCGTGAAGCGGACAAATGGCAATCGTTGCCAACCTCTGGATAAGACGCTGGTCTATCGCAGATTACTTTCCCCCAACCCATGTTGTGGATTGGTACCCATTTTACACCTGGGTGGGGTGAGGCAATTGAAGTAAATTTCCTTGCCCAAGGAAAAACCGAAGTGCAACTGGCGGCAGGAATCGAACCCGGTGCCCCCAGGTTCTGTGCTGCGTCGCTACCAGTACCAGTTAGGCCACCGCCCCTCCCGACAAGACATGAACCACAGGCTAATCGTTTCACTGCAGGGTCGGATTCTAACCAAACAGAATAGACAGAATCTTTAAAACAATTGCGTTCTTATCCTAGAGATAAATGCCAGAGACGTTTCCGTTTCACAGAGACGATTTACAAAGAAAAAAATATAATCTCCCTAAAAAGGCGACAAAGAGATGATTTACAATAAAAAAAAATTTAAAAAAATTACCTCCCACAATCACAAAGCAGGACATACAAACAGATGATGGCTACCACCCACATCACGCACTATTATGGTCCAGGGAGACCCAGGATGTTCTACCGCCGTTTGTGTACAAAAGTAGTCCTTCTAGATAGCAAGTGACTCTGTAGTTAGGTACCATTGTGCCATAAACATTGGGTTGACGACGAGCAGGACCAAGACTGAGCTAACAGTAACAAACCCTTTCAATGCTAAGGTTATTTCAAATCAAACTACTTACTAGCGAGGCATGGTGTACTGACATATGCAAGTTCATTGAAATTTTGATTTTTCTATTACAAGAACATGTCCACCTTGAAAATGTTGCATACCAGTATGCATGCACTTCAATTAGATTTAGATCCTGAAATGATGTTTATTAGTATTTGTTGATGGAGCATTGAGCAGAGTGCTGGAAAAAGTAAGATGATAGGTCAAGCCAAAAGAAAAGAAACAGAAGCATCGCCAACCGCCGACCATCAGGAATGCCCACAAACTATCCACAATGATGTAAATGTAGAGAAAAGATCAGAGATCAAACATTATGAGAAAGGATGAGACAAAATTTAAAAAAACAAACAAAACCAATCCAAGATAAAAGAATGGTGAATATGTCTTTATTCTAAAATAGATGAATAAAATAAGAAAAAAAAATGTTACAAGCTCAAAACTATAAATCATGTCATATATATAGGTATCTTATTTGCATACATGAACACCCAGGAATCACATTTACTCAAACAGTAAGTTCCATCTGTGTGGATAGGATAACATCAACACAGTGAGGCACACCAACGCACGCATGAACCCATGCGCAGACAGTGACAGTCTGGCCACCTGCTATTGGTTCTGGCAAGACATCTACAGAAACATCCCTGCGGCCAGGTTGCCAAGAGTCCAGAATAATACTGATGTGACAACAAACCAAGCTCACAACAATTGTTTGTATCAATAGACAGCATATCAGTATCAGAGGAGGGTAGAAACGTAAAGACAAAGATATCAAAAATGCTAAACAGGTGTTGAAAAATACATAGTGTTATAGATAAAAAAAAAGGGCAACCCCCCCACCCCCCAAGAGAATTAACATCTAAAAATTCCATAAAAATTCATGAACGACTTCTGATGCAACAGTCATCTATTGGATGCTCTTTGGGCTGGTTTCATGACGCGAGACCAAAGCTTAGTCAGAGACTATGTTCTAAATTTGGCACCATTTCGGTACAGAGTGAATTGCTTTTCATTTTTTGAGTGGTCAAAATATTCAAAGGGAGCCTAAATTGACCTAAATTTAGAACTAGTCTCGTGTCATGAAACCGACCCTTTGTGCTTCCACACAGCCAATGTTAATTATGTTGTCCTTCCTACCATATACAACAAAGTGGGCAGACATGTTGCATGATTTCTTTCACTTTCAGTTTCAGTAAGGTTTTGCTGATAAGACAAGCTTCAGACCAATCAAATTCAATGTATTGAAATACCCACAATCCACACAGAGAAGAACTTTAATGATGCAACTGTTAACAACAAACAAAATAACATTTAACTTCTTACACATCTTTATGTAACTTGTAGATGGAATTTGATAGATAACCTTATTCCTGACAGAGCCCTATGTATGACACACATCCTTCAGTGTTGGGACAAGAAGGGAAGTTGGTAACTCTTATCCTCGCATCATACAAGAGAGATATATCTACACATAGTATACACTTTGTGATAATTTAAAACAAAAGCAACATGGAAGGAATGATAGGCGTGTGTGTGTACTGGTTTAGTTTGTGTGGCCCAGTCCTGAGAGTGGTAAGAGCAAGAGCACTGAGCCCTCCATCACAATCCAAGCAGTGAGTAAAAGGGAACTCACGACCGACACACCACAGTGTTTCCTCCAAACACCTATTCTATACCCTTGTCCTATCACAATGTCTCCCCTACGGGAATGGGATTTCCCCAGAAAATTGTGTGAGGATGCATCAACCGCAAAAGCAATCGCTCTTGACCATAAGGGTGTATGTGTGGACAATGGACCAGTAGAGTAGAATGATTCATAGAAAGGCACTGAGGACAACAGGTCAAGACTTTGGATTCAGTAACAAATCAAAGTGAAAGTAACACAAGGGTTGGCTAAGTCAGATTAACCCCCCCCCTCCCTCCCTACCCTGCCAAGTAGCCCAAACATCAATCCTAGTCTGTCGTAATATTCATGGATAGTCACTATTTATTTATCACTGGAATTGGGGTCGTCGTGCACATTGAGGGAAAGACCAGAGTTTGTCCACACAGAAAGAAGATAATAATATTGCCTCCTTTGATATAACAAACAGCATGGCAGCAGAAGTAAAACACAGGTAGGCTAGAAGTAGAAGTGGAACCAGCAAGAAGGCACACCATTTTGTAATGAAAGGTCATTGTGGATTACAGGGACATGCACTGCTTTCAGCAACAGAAAACTAAAGGGATGTTCATTACACTTACACCACAGGCTCACCACAAGGTTCTTCATCATTTTTTGTATCATTATCACCATTGATTGACACCTCTTCCTCTGCATGCTTTGAGTAGACAATGATCCTTGACAACAACAGAGATGCCAAACGTCTCAAAAAAAATAAATTCAGACTGATACCCCAAACTTGTAAGATTCTGTCCAAAAAAAGTGATAGATATAAACACATTTTGCACCATCAAAATGTACTCAGTTTATCATCAAATTTTTTTTTACATTACTAATAAACAGATGATAATTTGCATGTTCTTATGTTCCCCTAATAATACTTATACATTATAGAGGTAGAAATATAATACAATGCCCACAGGAACAGTAGAGATGACATAGGTACCTCTAATCACGATAGCCATCATAACAAAAAAGTTTTGTTTTAGTTTCTTTATTCACTAACTTTTGATTTGACTCTTTTTTAAGACAAAACTTTCAAAAGGCAGCACCAGACTTGCCGCCGTCTACCTATGGTAATTTTGTTTAGCGAGTACGAAATAAATACTCTTAATCCCTGTACTTGAACGGCCCTTATTTTATCACTTCTCTTCATATTGAAAAGTTTTCGCATTATATTTGTTTATACCAACCTATCTTGGTTTTTCGTATTTTAACCAAATATTCGTACTAAATACGAAAATTTCGTAATCGTTGGCATCTCTGCAACAAGGACACAATATGGTTAAGTGCACCAGCTGCATTATCCCGAGTCTAGAAATCACAGAGAAACAGCTTATCCACTGGTTACTAGTACATCATAAAAAATCCACACCTCAATCTTAATTTTGTACCATACACATTCACACTTCCTGCCACAGATGCAAAGTAAACCTGTGTGTGTATACACATAAACATTTGAATGCACATAAAAATCTGCTTTACATATTTACAGATTGGATGTAATGTAAGTTTGTGGACATAAGAAAGAATAAGAATTCGTTATTAGGAGACACTGTCAAAGCTTTCATGTTAAAAGTTCTCTTCAAACATACATTATGTAACATTACAAGTTACAATGTTATGTACCTATGTAATATAATGTATGCATGTAGTAAAGTATGCTGTACTTATCATCCCTGTGTTCAGGGTTACCCACCATCCAATTGTGCTGCCTTACTGTACAAAAACATGTTACATGAATTCTATTCTCATCTCACACGACAGAAAGAAAGCAACAACTCCCATATACTACCAAACATCTCAGTTACGCCCCCTGACGACAGAGCTAGCCTTGCAGACCTGAATTCCTAGCAAACATGAATGCCTGAACATTCGAAGAAAGACTTGGCGTAACTTTTGTGGAGCTATGTAGTCAGACATACAACCAGTTTGAAAAAAACAATAAGAAGTGAGAAATACCCATTCGAGAAATAAGATTCACTCCAAGACATACGATTCACACAATACACTATACCTGGTCCCTAATATACATTTTTTTAAAAAGAAGAAAAGGTAAGAATTCAGTATGCCAAAATGAAAACTCGGAATCAATTAAAATAAAACTTTGGAAGACATTTTCATGAAAAGATACAAGAATGAAATTAAAAAAAGAAAGACAGAGGAACATAACATAATCGTTCCCCTTGACAAATACCTTGGATACATTTATCTTCACTGAAAGTTTGTTTTCTAATCATCAAAAGGACAAGGAGAGACAAAGATAAGAACAGTAGGCACCAAAGTCTTTATAAATTATTCTTTACATCGTGACATTAAATTTGGGACAAATTTTGATTTATCAGTATAGAATATGGTTCCTAAACCGGGACATATACTTCTTGTTTTGTATATATAATCAAGGACAGCGAATTGTCTACTGAGATTCTTAATGATATATCAATCTTTACAAAATGCAATTCAAATCTTATTAAACTAAACTTACTCCTTTGCACAGTTTATACCTCTGCTTACATCTTTAAAAAAAACCAAAAAGCCATCCTCTTTGAAAAAAAAATGAACCAGTTTTACTATATGGCAAGAAGACATGCTTCAAATGACTTTCAGCTTTTAGAAGAAATAACGAGATAGACAAATCAGCTGTGAAAATAAGAGGACCAAGGTTTGATTTAAACAAACCAAATATATACAGCTCAACAAAACCAACAAAAAAAGAGAACATGACAATGCTGGACTTTGACACTAACATAAAACAACAAACATCGAGATCACAATGTCCACATTTTGCGTCAGGTTGTGACAAGGTCCTGGGTCTGAAGAAACAACAACTCAGGAACAGTCAGTCACATACAAAACATTTGTCACTGGTTCATTTAGTACTTATATAGCACTCACTCACTCACAGAATCCTCTATACACACCATACAACACATCCCCTACTGCCTGCCTGACTTTTGAGTCTGTAACTTACACCAAATCTCCTTGCACTGCATGATGCTTCCCCCTCAGCTCAACCCATGTCCACTGGACTAGATCTGTTGGAGTCTGTCTCCTCGTCCCCTGAGTAGACAGAAGGTGTGTCGGTGGCTGTCCTGGAGTTCTGGTCGAAGGAGTTTGAGCTTGACTGCCTGGACAAGGCTTTGAGGACTTCGCTGTCTGCAGCTCCTTCGAGACTGCCAATGTAGGGAATGGTGGTGCTAGAGCCAGACTGCTGCTGGTACCTGAAACAGGGAGAGCAACAATAATTTCTGTAAATAACAGGAGCAAAAACCAGAATGCTTTTTTTTGTTCCAGATACTAAAAGTCTGAAAATTTGCATTGCCACAGGGTTTTGCTTGGGCTTATTCAAAATGATATATAAAAAAAGTGTTTTTGTTCACTCATTGACACTTATTGGGATTTATCTCTGAATCAGGATACAATAATTGCCTTCTTATTGTTTCTAAAACATTTTCTTCTAGGTATGATATAAGCAACAATATTCCTAATAATAACAACTACTATCATATAGACTGCAGAGTCTTTTTCCTTATCAGAAATGACTGATTGAGATAATGCAGAGCCAGGACTAGCAAATTAAAACAACAAAAACAAAAAAATACAGCAACTTCAACCAAGAACAAATGGGAGGAGAATAAGTTGCAATAAACTGCATCAAGTAAAAATATCGACAACAACATTAAGGATAAAAAAGCCAGAGACAAGTACATACATTTTCTCCCCACCATAGCGAAACTAACAAACATTTAACATTTTTCTCTCAATGATGCAAATTGAAAAAAATAAAAATCCTCAGTGATGAAATTACCAAACACACGCAAATAGACTGAGAAGCCGTAACCCCCCCCCCTCCCTAAAAAAGGCGGGGAAATAAAACAGTTAATTCCTTGAGAACTTATGGGTAAATTTATGGATGTTCCATACACACCTGGCCTGTTGTGCTGTAGCTGAGTCAGGGTCAATAGGTCGGACGGCACTGGACTGTATAGGGGCTGAACTGGCCATCTCTGGATATGGGAAGTTTGTGAAGACATCAGCAAATATTTACAGCATGTTATGTTAGGAAAAAAAATTATGAAAAAAGTCAGAGGTACATTTTATTTTTCTATCTGGCAGGTTAAAGATGTGAATCGCTAACAGCATGATGGTAGACTACTTGAAAGTGTTTTCTTTGTCATTCACGTAAGTCATTAATTTCAAGAATTTCCCTTAGGCCTAAATATCAACCTGTCACTATTACTTTTTTTTATGGAGAACCGGCACTAATTCGAGATCAATTATGAAAGCAACTTGAGAAGAAGAAAAAAATATACAAAAGCTTTGTATCTCAAGTGTCATGCCATCCAGGTAAAAAATAATAATAAGAGGGTTATAAAAATACAGATGATTGGAAGCACCGCGTATGTAGAGAAAGCCGAAGCATGAATTTAGATGAGTGTGACATAGCTGTCATCATAAATGATGAAAAGCCTTACCTAGAACATAGGGTTCTAAAGACTTGGGGACCATTTTAGAAGCTCGTACGATGTCCTGTTCCATACATTGGCCTCTTTCCAAGCCAAAGGCCATCCCCATTCTCTTCAGGACCTCTATGTCATCATGGATCTCGAAGGTATTATCAAATTTGAACAGATATTCATACCTGAAACACAAATTTTAAAAATTTTATCATCATTTTATTGCCCAAGGCATAGCTGCAAATCCTTCATATAAAAATGTCGCAAGAGTTTTCCGGCAAAGAAAATTCAGACTTAATCTTAATAGCTACTACCATCATCATCTATCTTTTGAGAATATACAAGTCATCCCCACTAAAATCACCACTATATCTCATCAAGACAAATAGGCAGTTTTATCCATAAATAAAAAAAACAAAACGTCACATATGTAACATTTTTTTCTATTCACATACTAATACTTTTTATCAACCTAAAGGGGCTTTTCACAAGTTTTGTATTCATATATTATATAATTTTGAACTGGTTAGCAAATCTGCTACAGATTGATCAAACAAGCCATGCAGGACTTTGTGGACCTCTTATAGTCGCTATACAGGACCTAACTTTGCCGATCTCTTGTAGTCGCTATGCGAGACCCAACTTTGCTGACCTCTGGTGGTTGCTAACTAGTACTGTATGTAGAAATCACCAGATATCATAATCATCAACCTCTTTATCAGATTGATAATACAGAAACTATGCGTAACACAATTATACAAGGGTTAACTGACTAGTCTTTAACTCTATTCCTGTGTAGCAACGACGCCTACTACTAGTGGTGAGGGTAGACCTAGGCTACAGAAGCATTTTTGGAGTAATTATTTGTGTATTTCAATTTTTTGTTTGTTTGGATATATCGACATTGATCACACTGTATGGATTATAATCAATTTGGATATATGAGATGACATCAGCTTTCTACACAGCCACTGGTAAGTGAAAATAGCACTGTAAAAAACTTGAACTTTTTCATATTTTCAGCATTTCCCTCAAAATTACAAAAACAACAATCACCGTTCAGGAACCCAACTATCATCAGCACATAGAACAATCAATTCTCAACAGATTGATACCAAATACTTGAGTATTTGATCTTCTTTTACTATACCTAGTGTCGGTAACCATAGTTTAATTCACAATTTAAAAAAAATAAAAAATTACACAGGAATAGAGTTAATAAACAACTCTGATAACACATTTATGACAAGACTCACTTAAGCCACAAGTTAATGTGATATCATCAGTCTTCACACCAGAGACATAACTTAACACATATTTCTTATGCCAATCAGAACTACCAATTCTTGCTTTCACAAAATTCATACATAAGATTTTTCTCATACTTATCTCTCTGCACCAACCAAGATGAATGAATAATTGTCAGGCTGCAAGTTGCACACACTAAACTGTTTGAATTAACTAACCACTCACTTGTCATTGGAAATGCTACAGTCAATGACAGTCTTTTTACTGGTATTGACGATGATGAAAGGAAGCTGGATGGCTGAGTTGGGGGCAGGAGCACCTTGGGA
>JAUEKZ010082744.1:0-16459 GCA_031471865.1 Melibe leonina | reverse complement strand
CGCCCTTAAATATCACACTCTAGGGACAGTTAACATAATCAACTGTTGTATTTACATGGTTTTGTAATGTGTCCACCCTCATGTTTTAAACTAGATCCGCCACTGGTAATCTTATCGCTTGTCTCAAGTTTCATGATCCCAGGTCTAAAAAGTTTATTTTTTTCAGTTTTTCCCCGAGGCAGAGAGAGAGAGAGAGAGAGAGAGAGAGAGAGTGAGAGAGAGAGAGAGAGAGAAGAGGTCATAGCTGACAACATACTATGAGAGGGGCGCCTTCGTAACATATTTTGGTCTCGAATTGGCCTCTCGAACAACTTTCAACAACACATAGTATTGTTGTTGATATATTTCGCGATAGAGGTCTACTCCTCCGCAACATGCGTGATCTCATGTAAATTAAAGCCTTCATTATTTATTGTGCCCCCCCCCCCCCTCCACACACACACACTCTCTCTCCCTTCATAGCCAATGAGATTATATTCAATCAAAACCTCGCCGTTCCATTGTCTACTAAATACTTGTTCGATATGTTTTAAATGTCATCAATCTGCAATTTCTCTGTAATTTTCTCATCCTCTGAATACTTTTCGTTGTCGTCCTATCTCTAGAATTATCTGCAATGCTGTTAATAATTGATTTTGTTTATAACTTTTTTTTTAACCAAGCTTCAATATTTCACAAGAAAGTAACTCTGTTTGAAAAAGCCAGAACATATCCAAATAACATTTTTTTATTTAGACACATCTTCTCAAGCGAGGTTGGCTGAAAAAATGCGTGGTCATCAAAGCCTGACCAACAGCTGATCTCTCTGTCAAACCAACCTTCCAACGCCCATTCTCGAATGGTGTTATTGGTGTCAGGAACTTCCTTACAAAATTTACAGATTGCGATTGGCTGAAAAGAGTCACACCTCCAAGTCTTTTTTAAGGTCGGGCCAAGGTTACAAAGTTTGCGAAAACAAGTATGTTTGCCATTTGGTCTTTTTATACTATAAAAAAATATGAATACTTGCGGTCCAGTTGGTTAAAGGTACTTTATTTGAAAAGAGAAAAACTAACTTGTAAATTGAGCATACACATGATAAACCCTATAACAAGAGATGAGAGATTACACAAATCTGATTGGGGAGAATAAAGCTTCCTTTAATAACGAAGTTCCTGTTGACAAGCATGGATTAGCAATCACAGACGGACTACTAAGAAATCACTTGGTATTTTGTAAATTTTTAAATAAAAATAAAAAATTGAGTCACATGACTTTACACGCTCAGCCAAATTCCTTTCTTTTCAATTAAAAATTGTATACGTCCTGGATAAATTATTTGGCTGCAAAAGTAATTAACACCAGACATTTTTTCCATACAACCATATATCCGGTTGCTTCAGATTGAGAAGGACTTGATACTGATCGAAACTCGATCACCGTAGTGTACGTGTATATAAAGAAAGCTGAACTCGCGTATGTTTTCTGTGTAGAGTTCATTTCGAAAAGTTATTTCTAGTTAAATACAACAAGACTTCAAAAAGAAATGTTGCGTGTAGTAAACCAAATCTGCCCAAGGGGCACCGTTTTACCTCAAACATCAAAACACTTGAGTGCTGTTAGGCCTTACAGCTATGACACGAGTGAAGAAGAAGAGCCAAGCTTCTTTCAACAAGTAGAACTTTTTTTCGACAAATCCTCCGATATTTTAACAGAAAAGCTAGCTAAAAAGGTAAGAGGCAGAAATGTTTCAGCGGAAGAAAGAGAAAGTAGAGTTCGTGGTATTCTGAATATCATCAAACCCTGCAACAATGTGATGGCTGTCAATTTTCCACTGAAAAGAGACAATGGAGAATATGAGATGATTGAAGCTTACAGGGCACAACACAGCCAGCACAGAACTCCTTGTAAAGGAGGTAAGATCTATATCTTAATATGATTGAACTATCTTAATAAAGTTATGTTTCAATTTAAATTTTTATAAACAGGACCTGGAGTGCACTGACACCTGAAAGAGAAAGCTGTCAGTGGTTCATTTTTATAAGCATGATCTCACAGCATCCTTTTTTTTCTAGACATATTTTTAAATAATACTTCAATAATGAATAGTCTAGATTACAGATTATGAAGAAAACATTTTGACATATTGTGCAAAACTTTTTAAAGGTGTGTGTGTGTTTTTGTGTCTTGACCACACCTGTGTGTAATGTAAAGCGGATATGTCGTCCGAAGGTACCACGGTACATCAGTTATCCCAACCTTTTTTTCAAAATAAGATATACAATATTGCTATGGTTCTTGACAGATCCAACCCATCCTTTGTTGTTGAGTGTGAGTGTGTCTGTGTATGTGTTTATTTCAACGAAGTGGCTACACACACTTAAGTGTTGCTAGACCTACAGGCTACAGGCAGTTATCGGGGGGGCGCCATCTGCAACTTGCAATTCTATGTTTCATTAGCTGGTATACCCATTAGCATAGTCCTCTGACACAGTTCCCAGGTGGTCTAGTGGTTAGGTGTAGGCGCTATAACCGTGACGGCTGAGGTTCAATTCCTTATGAAATTTAAAAAAAAAATTAATTATTTTAACGGAGTCGCTATCTTATTCAGAAAATGTTGACACAGGCCAAAGTTTGATTCATACTCAGATTTTTTTTTTTAAGCTCTGAAAAAATACACACCATACCAAACCGAAAAACTAAAATGAGTGCCACCATTTTGTAACAGCCAATGAAAATCGCGCTTTTGATAGCGGATTCTTGGCGTCGTATGATTCCCTAATCCTAACGTGCCTACTCGTAGGTTTCGGGAAATAAACTGAAACACCCTGTTCTCCCACACAACAAACAACATAAAACAATATAACCCGTCTAGAAAAATACACATATTATGTGCTTTTAGGTTGTGGGGCACTTATGTGGTTGGAGTCGAGCAACCGAACTGCTTCTAACCTGTGAGTCTAGAAACACTGAAGTGTTTGTAGCCTCAGCCACATTTCAATTGTAAAGCGGCCCTTCCATTGAAGGCGAGCTGTAAACAAATGAATTATGGACATTGATAGTGATACTAGGCCGAGTCAGTTAATTTAAAGATGATGATGTAACAAACTAATTTGTGTACCAAACTTTGGCCATGTGTCACATCTGATCTACATTTCCAACAGTTAATTGTGTTCCATAAGATTTGACTTATATCCACAAAAATTTCTCTCCTGATTTTGATATTAGATGCAAATGAGCCTATAACCCACCGTTCTTATGTATGAATTGATGTAGGATTGGGTATGATTCTGTCAATCAATCCCGTACTACCCATTTAAAATTTCATGCTAATGTCATATTATAAGGCGATCATTGTCACATACTAAACAAGGGATAGAAAATTAATCAGATCTAAACAAGGAAATAATTTTCAATAAACAATTCTTCAAAAGAAGTGCAGGTACTGAACATTTTTTTTAAAAAGATTGAATCTTGTTGTATTGTTTGTTAGATATGTTGTGTTGGTCAGATTTATCATATGATATCCAAAAAAAGCAGCATGCCGTTTTTTGTTGCTTTTTTATTTAACATGAGGCATGCCTTTTACATGAGATTTGATAAAACCTGGATTAAAAAAAGAATATTCATATTTTCATCGTATGTTGGTCTTTAGTCAGTTTCTTTCTGACTCGTAACAATTAAAATGAATTATAGATTCAATTTGAAATACTCTTTCTTGTTTCAGGTATACGTTACAGTGAAGAAGTCAATTTGGATGAAGTTAAGGCTCTTGCTGCCTTAATGACATACAAATGTGCCGTAGTAGATGTTCCTTTCGGAGGTGCTAAAGCAGGAGTGAAGATAAACCCCGCCAAATATTCTCTCAATGAATTGGAGAAAATAACCAGGCGTTTTACTGTTGAATTGGCCAAGAAAGGATTTATTGGTAGGTGCAAAGAGCAACGTATTTTGACATCTTCTTGTCAGCTTCTTGTTTTGTCCATATCCTTCTTAGGTAGCAGGCAATTGCTGTCTTGCCTTTACTGCTTCTTTTGGAATTTTTCATCCAAGCTTTTTTTTGGGATACCTGAAAAAATGGATAGGTTTTGTGGACCTTGTGTAATATTCTTCTGTTTTGTCACACCAACACTAGTCAGTCTTTAAGTTAAAAAGAAATTATCTCCGACTCAAGTCTGCTGTTTAAAGAAATTAAATGACTGTCGAGGTACTGAAATATCTACCCAATGATAGACAAGATCCATTGTGGCAGTCACATGCTTTCAGTCTGTTACTGATAATTGGATTTGTAACCAATTTACTGATTTGTTATCTCATGCGGCTGCAGTCTTTGTTAAGATTAAATTGAAAAAAAGATGCAAGCAACAATGACTTTTTCCATTTAAGTCACCCTGTCAATGTTTCAAACCACTTTATAAAAATAATCCATTACAAGTAGCTTTTCTCTCTCACTATCTCTTTCTCTCTGTCTCTCTCCCTCCATTATCATACAGTGTCCTTACATCTGTGACGTGAAATAGTCGAATAATGTTTTTCACAATTTTCTCTATTCTTCTAGGACCAGGTATTGATGTGCCAGCCCCTGATATGGGCACAGGGGAGAAAGAGATGAGTTGGATTGCTGACACTTATTCACAGTCTCTAGGTAAGCATCCTGAACTGTTCCTTTCTTTTCAGACTTTTTTATCACTGGATTCCACAAAGAAGAAGGGAAAGGGGCCTGGGTTGGTTGAAAAGGCAGTGTGTTTTCGCAGTCTGCTTAAATGCACACTTGACTATTGGTGACAGAAATTGATTTTTTCTTCGTTATAAGTAGAACAGTCAGTGGGATGCTTAGTCTTTACCTCTCTTAAACAGTGTCTGTATCATCCACCAAATGTTGTGACTTAATACTGTCTGAATGTACCATCTGCTCTTTCTGCAGTGTTATTAAATGCCAATGCATTGCGGAAAATCTACTTTGCACTGCTGGTTGGAGGGCACCTATGATGGGCACTACCTCTGTTTCTTCTTTTTTTTACATTACCTATTATCTTACTTTTTCCAGCACTCTCTCTAGTGCTCTCTCAACAAGCATAAGCTGTTTTTGTATCTTTTTTCTCAGTTTTTGTCCTTCCTGTTTTCCCTTGTGGTTATTCCCCATGTTTTACATTGTCGTTTTCAACAACAGGGTCACTTGCTATCTAGGACGTAGGTACTTTTGTTTACAAAAAGGGGGTGTACTTTTCTGGGTCTTGCTGAACTAAAATCAATTATATGGGTTGTAGCCATCATCTGTTTGTGTGTGTGAAAGGGGATGGGTTTATTTTTTATTCATTGTAAATCATCTCTTTGTCAGTCAAAATTTTGAGAAATATTTTTTTCCCTTCAAAATCATTTCTCTGCAAAATGTCGTTCGTAGGGTCAAAGTCTGACTCTGATTTTAAATAACTTTTCATCTTACTTACCCCTTGGTGCTGATATGACCTTAGAAGCTGAGAATACCCTTTGAACCCCCCCCACCCCCCAAAAAAAACACAAAGAAAACATGCTTTGTGAATTAGACGCCACCATAGTAGGCAATGTTGAGCCAATATCTCTAGTACATCTATGTTTATGTCAATTAAAGCTATGTAGAAGGGAGGAAAAGTGATGATTTCTGCATTTTGCTATTCTTTTTATCCTCTTTTATGGGTCAGATCATTACTAGTAGGATTAAGTTGAAAAGAATTGTGTGATAAAAAAATGTGGTTTAATCATTCCATATATGGAGGGTTTATTGTACATGAAAAGATTTGCCTTCACTGTTCAAAACGTTATATAATACTTTTGCCTTAATAGAATAGCATAATGGTAGGAATTTTTTTTTAATCATGTTAATACTTCTTGTGATGGAGCATGATAATTCTGAGTTGTTTTAAAACAAAAGATTTTTAATATGTATTTGGCACACACATATTTCAGATATAATGGTAAGGTAAATGTTCTAAAATCCTTTTTTTTCCTAAGGTGAATGGTCCTTGAAGGATTTAAAAAAAAAAAAAAGACTGTAAATTGAAGCTATGTTTGTCCTCTCTGCATTATGTGGCAAGGATGTAAATTTGTTTCTTGTCCAACAGCATGGCCATACACTATAGAGCACTTTCACACATAGCCTTAAATATCTATCCTACATAAACGACAAAGACCTGTTGATATTGTATTTCACTATGTTTCTGAAAATGTGGGTAACAGCTGGTATGGGTAGAGTGGTAGCTGCTGAGGTATTTGATATCTCTGACTTTGCCTCCCTGTCTGCATGACATTATGCTTGTCTTTCAATATTGCTGCTAATTGTGTGTGGCTGAATAATGCAGTCATGCATAATTTGGTAGAGTCTCATATAGAGTTTAATGGCTTTTACCTTCACATTCGACATGATTAGTGTTGTCTTGATCAAAATATTTCTTTTTGAAAATTATTGAATGTTGTACAAAATCACAAAATCAAAAAACATTTTTTTTACTCTGACTGAATGTAACAGCTTTTCTTTAAAAGAATTTGAGATGGTGTTGCTTTTTTTCTGAATTTCTTTAGAATTTACTTCTGTTTGATCTTCTTTCTTTTTTTCAAGTCAAGACTTTTGACTTTTTTTTTCAGACCACATATACTGGAAGCTTATTATGTGTACCTACTTTTTTAAATTTATGATATACAGGTCTGTCTTTGATTGGTTACACAAGATCCAATCAAGGATTTTCTGACCCCTGATGCAATTTGAAAGGATGAACAGTTAAAATGACATGATAACAAATTGAGCTGTCTTTCCTGGAACTGAAATCCATTCATTGCCTTTGTTGCCTTTTTAAAGTCTAATTTCTTCTTGGGAGGGGGTGGAAGACAGACAAGAGACAAGTTTTTCCCTTGAAGAAGGAAATAGATAACAAAGGGTTTTTTTTCTTCTATTTTTATCCCTTAATTTCTACATTTCTCTTCCTTGTCAGGTTATGGAGACATCAATGCCAGGGCCTGCATCACAGGCAAACCCATCGCCCAAGGAGGCATTCATGGTCGCATCTCAGCCACAGGAAGGGTAGGTAACTTTCTCCACAGCTTGTTGGTCATTTTCTAAGGATTTTCCTGGTGTGGTTTATTGGGTGTTTTTGTTGCCCACCCTTTGATACTGCATCCAAGGATTGTAGAGGACCGTCTCTAGAAAAAAAAAGATGAGGGAGAAAGGAGAAAAAAATGGCAGACAAAAAGATTAAGATGAAGTCATTCATTGTTCTTCTACTTGTGTCAATTTATAGTAATGTGAATTCAGATTTGAACTTTAAAAAATCATTATTGATTGATCAAACTGTTCTTGTTTGGTCAAGTGTTAAAAAGAATTCCACTTTGAAATAGCTATGTGTCATTTTGTTACTGTGATAATAGGCACTATTGAACTAAAGGGTGAATGGGACCAAACCAAATGCAATCTTCTCATAGTAGCCAAATGATAGCTTAGGAACATCTTTTTTCTGTCTTATACAAGCCTGGGTCTGGACAAAAGATATATATTTGGTATCTAAATAGTCCAACAAAAACCTAGGAAGTCATTCTTTTTTTTGTGTGTCAATTTATTGTGAGGATGATTTCTAAATCTTTGTTTGGTGCAAATGATATTGGCCGGAGCTCCCTGTTGTATTCTGAGTTGTAGTAGGTCTTCTTATTCATATTATAACTTTTGATATTTTAAGACTGGGAATACAGATAAATTTCATTGGAACCAAACTCCCATTAGGAGCTGTATTGATTAGCTTATATGTCATGTGTACAATATTTGTGGTGATCATGGAAGTGATTTTTATTTTGATAAACACATATATGGAGTCTTGTCTTCTTTGTGTTTTCAGGGGCTGTTTCACGGAATTCAGAATTTCATCATGGAAGCAAGTTACATGAGCATGGTTGGTCTCACCCCTGGTTTCCATGAGAAAACTTTTATCCTCCAGGTAAGCATTATAGAAATATAAGCATTTATAATTTTTTTTCAAAGTAAAGAAAACAAAAAAAGATTATCTCAATCTGCAATTTTCAAAATCAATTGAGAAGTCATATTTTTTTTTATTATTGCATTTAATCTGTCCTGTATTTTAATACCACGTAAATAGCAATTTTTTAAATTAACATTTTTTTTGTTGGTTTCTTTTGGTATAAATCAAATTCAGGGTTTTGGAAATGTAGGTCTGCACAGTATGCGTTACCTGTGTCGTGCTGGTGCTAAGTGCATTGGGATTATGGAGTATGATGGCAGTATCTACAACAAAGACGGCATCAGCCCCAGAGAACTGGAGGATTACAAGATTGTAAATATTGTTCCTTATTTGTGAAATCATCTTCTTAAACACAGTAAATAATGTTGTCTCGAATGCCATAAAACCACATAATTCAGTGTTGACCATCCTGAGATTAAACCTATTCAATGTTTTCTTTAGATTTTTGGGTAATATTTTTAGTATTAGTATGCTGCGCATTCTCTTGTTACAAAGTTGGTTTGATCATTATTGAGAAATAATAATCTTTTAGTCTTTATCTTATTTTTACTTTTGTCTTTGCCTATTTGTTTATACACTCCATTTCATTACCCTTGTATTGGTGTAGAATGGGCGAAATGGCAGTGTAGATAGGTATTGCACTGGTCTGCTTTGTCACTATGTAATCTCCTTTGGCAAAAGATTAATCACTTTTTGCTCACCCTGGATAACATTGGTGGTTTTTTGTTGGCATTGAGCTTTGTTCTGGTGAAATATCTAGTAAATTCTTTGGAAGCATGGTGGCTGTTGGAAAGCCCAATTTTTTTAAAACTTTTGATTTACATAATTACAGCTCAAGCCTTCCTCACTGTTGCCCTTCCATTAATTTATGTGATGTATTGATGTTTGGCTGCACTGCTTGTGTTGTTGCTTCTCCAGGAACACGGAACCATTGTGGGATTCCCTGGAGCCCAACCATATCATGAGAACTTGCTGTATGAGAAGTGTGACATCCTGGTGCCAGCTGCCAGTGAAAAGCAGATCACCAAAGACAACGCGGACAGGATTCAAGCCAAGGTGTTTACAAATTGAAGGGCTTTATTCATTACATTTTAATTGGATTATATTTTGCAGTTTTATCCGTATATTTACTCTAAATCCAAAAATAAGTGACCAAGTTTTGTATGTATTTTCCTTGAAACCTGGTCCCCTTTTTCTTGAGAATAAATCTAAAGTGAAAATGTTTGGTTTAAAAGGAGCCAGGATTTGTTACTACAATTGAAGTTGTAGTCTATATACATTGATGTTGCTTCTCGAGAGATAACTAATGGCTTATGTTTCTTTGATAACATGACAGATCATTGCTGAGGGTGCCAACGGACCAACCACCATGGCAGCTGATAGAATTCTTATGCAGAGAAATGTGCTCATTATTCCAGTAAGAGAAATCCTCTGTTTATTGCTTATATATTAACACATCAGCCGGTGCCTGTTTTCATAGTTTGTAAAAACATGTATGTTGCTTTTGATAAGGTCTAAATTTCTATTTTTGACCAGTTGTGGTATTTCTTTTTCTTATTGTAAATCAAGTATCAAGTTAGGAGTAAATTTTATTGCATTGTTTTCATATTATAATGTTTTATTGTTTTACAAAGTATGCTTTGTTCATTTTGTTCTCAGGATCTGTACATCAACGCTGGTGGTGTTACTGTGTCTTACTTTGAGTGGTTGAAGAACTTGAACCATGTCAGCTATGGCAGATTGACCTTCAAATATGAACGAGACTCCAACTACTACCTGCTCGGTAAGGATAGATCTTTTCTATGAAGTAAATCAGAGATGAAAGTGAAAGTTTCTTATATAAAGCTTCCCTCTAGTTTTTTGTCTATGCTAATTCATTGAAGCCAAGGCCCTATTTCAACAAGTTAATAAACAGGAATAGGATGCTGTATGCCATTTATCTCTAGTTTAAGGGTTTTAAGTTCTACAAAGCAAACATTTTTTAAAATATTTATAAGTTCTCGTGATGCCCTGATAATAAAGGAAAAGAAGAAAAATGCTTAGGAAATTTTACAAGAGTAGGTGGTACTTTTATTATTCGTCCCAAAAAAGGTGTACTGCCTGTGGGAAAAAGAAGTAATTACTTAAACCAGACTTTTTAAAGCTTGATTTAAAGATAAATCAGGAGGCAATGTCTGTGACATTGATTCTATCATTGTGGTTTTATTCAGACTGCTCCAAGTTCAAGTATTAGACATGGAGCAGAGGTTTTGCATCAGTGGAACTTTATTTATAAATTATCTCTCTGGTGTGTGGGATGTGTATTTGTCTGCTGTATTGGTTTGTTTTATCATCTGCTTACTCCTTGGTACGATATGTATATGACCTGGGCTGTTAAAAAGGCCTGAAAACAAACACGGTGTAAATATAACCCCAGGCTAAATTCACGATTAGTCGCTTCCTTCCTGTTTTGCTCTTTGCTTTCTATTATTATTGATTCTGACTTATCCTTGTGTATGTCTCTTTCCATTTAACAGACAGCGTTCAGCGATCTCTTGAGAGAAAGTTTGGCAAGAATGGTGGATCTATTCCTATCCTGCCAAGTGATGAATTTGAAAACAGAATTGCTGTAAGTTTGAATTAAAAATTTTGTTTTGCACATAGCAAATATGAAATAACAAGCAATAGATAATGAAATACAGTGCTGCTTGAAAAGCCTTAATGACAACTTTCTATATATTGCTAAATTGGTCATGAGATAGCTTTCTTGGTTTGGGTGATGCTTGTTCTCTTGCTTGAAGTTGAAGTGGTCATTTTCAATTTTTTTTTTTTAAGTTGATTGTTTACAACTTGTTTTAAATCTAGCTGGTTCATGTGTACATCAATGTGCTAAAAATGCATTTATAAATGATTTTTAGATTGTAAACATCCATTTAACTAGCATTCAATATTTTTTGCATATTTATATTGACAGGGTGCTTCAGAGAAAGACATTGTGCACTCTGGCTTAGAACAGACCATGGAAAAATCTGCAAGGGTATGTATCTGGTCATTATGAAAAGTTTTTATTGTGTAGTCAGTAATTGTTGAAAGTACTCAGACTTATAATAAAAAATACTTCAAGATCACCATGCCTGAGATTTGACAGTGATAAGCGAGCCTTTTATGGCCACCTTTGAACCCCATACAGTGACCTAGTAGTCTCAAAATCAAATTTCCTTTTAGTGTCTTTTTTTAAAATACCTATCTAATTGCCTTTTTAATGATGAATTAAATATTTGCATATTTTTGTTTTGTTATTAAATCTTGTCTACATTTGGACAGAAATTTCATCCTTAACATTGTATGTCAATCACTTCTTTGTTTGCCTTATCTGGGCTACAAATGCAAAGACCATGGAACCCCTGGATAACATTGCCTGGGAACAGAAAATTATGTTGTTATCAAGGGGTGTTGTATTCGGGGGGGGTTCAATGATTCCTGATAATATATAACAAAAAAAATCGGGACCAGAGGTCACTAGGTCTTATCCAGCGGTTGTCGCTATCCAGGGTTTCCACTGTACTGTAAAAAAAATCAGGGTGTATGGAAACACTTCCTAAAACTAATCTTACTTCACTTCCTGTTGCTATGACTATGCTACAGCAAAACTCACAATTAAAAAAATGTCTTCCGTCCTAAACTTTGAAATAAGATTTCAACGTTTCATTTGATTGTGTGGAAAAAAAATATCCAATAGGCTGCAAAGTTTGTTTTACGGAATAATTGACTGCCAACTATTTCCCATAAAATCAGGTCTCAGTGATGTGTTATACTCATACCATTTCAGATTTGCAAATTGTGTTAGAGAAAAGTAATATTCCTATATAAATTCTACCTATTTAAAAATCACATGGAAAAGGGCAAATCTTGCAAAATTGTGCAACAGATTTTATTCTAGCGACAACACTTATTAATTTACTGTTTGTTCCTCAAGACGATGGTCCTTGTGGACATGACAGGTGTGAAAGTGTAAAGTAAAGACATTGGAAAAGCTGTTGCTTAAATTTTTTATAACATTGGTTTCTCTTCCTCAGACTATCATGAAAACTGGCATGAACCACAATCTTGGATTGGATCTTCGTACTGCTGCCTATATGTCTGCCATTGAGAAAATATTTGACATCTACCAGGAGGCTGGCCTTACTTTTGTGTAGTTTGACCAGATCAGATGTTAGATTTCAACTTTAATACTGAACATACACAATCATAGAATTGATATGGGAATTTTTAAATATTTTTTTTCTTTTCTTCGTATTCTAGTTTTTAATTTTTTGTCATGGTTTTTTTTTTTTTTTTTTCTGTCTCATAGACATAACTAACACATAGTTTTTTCTACTTTTAAAAAAAATCCAATATATTTTCATTGTGAAACTGCTCTTTGTACCCGTGTGTAGTTTAAAAATGTTATTTTTTTGTGAGATGAAGATTTTCATCTTTTTGATTGTGTAAAATACATTTTAATGATCTTGAGGGCAAAGATCTAAGTCTGTTCCTTTTTATTTGGTCAACGCTCTTCTACCTCAATAGGTTTTGAGATGATGATTGAACAGACATCTACTTTCTCTATGAGATCTGCAGTCATATTTGAGAGAAATATAAAGGAAAACTGGAACACAACTATTTTCAAATTTTACCAAATTAAGTAAATATTTGAAAACTGTGAAAGTCAATAAATGCTTTTCTCAATGAGCCTGTGCAGCGCCGGAATACATACACCTGACACCTGCATGTATTATCTGTAATGAAGTTGATGATCACTTTTTTGATGCCATCCCTAAATATCATTGTTTTGTTCCTGTTAAAATTTTAGATATCTTATTTAAATCAATCTACTATTGTATGTTACATTCTTCATCAATTGTTACTGTCTGAAAAGGTTAAAATACTCTTGTTTGATTTTCTTTCCTTTGCATTACTTGTGTAGATAAGTTATGGACTTAATGAAACATTTGAACTTTAACAAACAATACACATTTTTGTGACTGTCTGAAAGATTCAAGCAAGTGTAATTTTGATTTCAAATTTCAAAATTGTAATTGAAATTTTTATTTCACCAACAAAAATCTCTGTATGTTTTAAGAATGAGTTTCCAAAGATTTGGTTTTAAACTTATTTTTGTGTATTACTTATGTAACTATTGATGTGTGTAAGAAAAATCTGTTTGATAGTCCCAACACATATATACCCATAATATTCATGTACAAAAGATGCTCTGTAAGTGTAAGTTCACTAAAGCATGTAGCCTACTCTGTGAATGACTAATCCACAATCCATCATGCTGCACTTGCTTTGTATGATTGTGTGTTGAACTGTGATTGCTTTTGTTAGATTTTATTTCTATTTCAGAGCTTACATCAATTTGATATGAAAGTTTTTACCTTAACTTTCTCGGTGTCAGTGGTTTAATTTGAATCATTAGCTTGGTTCTCCGATGTGAGGGATTGTTGGAAGAAAATAAACTTTAGAAGTTCTTTAAATGTTTGTGATTGATGGAAAAAAGTAGATTAGTCCTTTCTTTTGATGTCAATGGTTGCTGGGTGATAGATTATTCGTCAGTTCTTAGAAAAAAAATAGTGTCCCATTTTGATGTTTTCAATTGTTGTCCCCTCATTAGTCTTGTTCTTCTGATGAGACGCAGACAATCGTACAGCCCATGAGCTTTTTCTTGTTCTCTTATAATTTTTATTGTAAAACTTCATTCCTTTTATACTCTATTTTTTCATTTTCAAGAGGGATTATTTTTGTTACTTTACACTCGTAATTGTCTTTACTTAGTGTGTCTGAATGAATGTTGATTCAGGAAAAAAGGATTTTGTGTATGAGCCTGATTTTGATATTGAATTCCAGTGTGAAACTGTTAGCTAAACAATGAGAATAAAAGTTTAATGCAGCAAACTGTACCAACATGTTTTCTGTACAAATACTTTTATTTTGTTGTCCACCACCTTAACCCAATACTAAAGTTGTATCCACCATTACTCATTACAATGGGCCACCCTTGAAATGTGAATTGTCTCTGGTGGAAGCTAGTGCTACTTCTGTTTCTTCTCTTTCGGTTTGACATGTCATCTTACTTTTTTCAGCACTTTCTCTTGAACAAGCATACACTCACAGCTTATTTGTATCTGTTGTTACCTCAGTGTTGGTCCTGCTTGTTGTCTGTTTATTGAGAGTTTGAGTTTGAGGGTACTTTTACTTTTAATTGCTTATGTCTTATAAGCGCCCAGGGTGTAAGTAAGAACAGCCAACTTTGACATAGAGGGGGAAAAAATAATTTGATCCACATCATGCTTTAAGGTCCGGGGAGACCCCTGATCGGATATATTACTGCACTTTGTGTACTTAAGTACTCAGTCCTTCTAGATAGCAAGGGTAGTTGTGTACCATAATGTGAAACAGAGGATGACAATCAATTTGTTCAGACAACAGCCAGGATCAAGACGAAGCTAACAGATACAAAACAGCTGTGTGTACATGATAAGGGAGTGCTGGAAAAAGTAAGATGATAGATGAAGCCGAAGCAGAAGTAGCGCCCGCCAACCACCCAATCATTAGCTTGGTTCTCCGATGTGAGGGATTGTTGGAAGAAAATAAACTTTAGATGATAGATGAAGCCGAAGCAGAAGTAGCGCCCGCCAACCACCCACCCATCATCTGTTTGTTTATTGTTTTAGGGTGCTTGCAACTGCTATGGTCATATATTAAGCGCCCAGAGGTGAGTAAGATGATAGGCTAGTTAAAAGTATAGCCAGACTTTGACCCTGCCAGGGACGTTTCACAGAGAGATGATTTACGGGAAAAAAATATCATCTCTCAAAAAAGGTCACAAAGAGGGGATTTACAGGGAAAATAAATCTCTCACAATCACAAAGCAGGACACACAAACAGATTATGGCCACTGCCCAAATCATGCACCATTTTGGTCCGGGCAGACCCAGGATATTCTACCACACTTTGTGTACAAAAGTATTCAGTCCTTCTAGATAGCAATTGACCCTGTAGTTAGGTACCATAGTTCAAAAACATTGGGATGACCATAAGTCTGTTAGGACAACAGGCAGGAACAAGACTGAGCTAGCAGATACAAAACAGCTGTGTGTGTACATCGTAAGTGCAAGTTGCTTGAGATCTTGATAAAAACCTTTATGTAGCTCCTATTGCTTACATGGCAGCCAACAATGACAGCATGGGTTCGTAGGAGCCAACAAAAATGTCTTATCAAAGATCAGCAACAAACACATTGTTGAGTGAGTTGCTTGAGATCTTGATTAAAACATTATGTTGCTCCTATTGCTTACATGACTGCCAATAAAGACAGCATGTGTTTGCAGGAGCTTTCTTGTGATGAAAAGAAAAAGGAACAACAAATGGTTTATTCATTATACACATTTTTATTTTTTTAAAGAATTAGTCATCAAGGCTGTCTATAAACTGCACATTATACCATTACATAGTGTTTACTGTCTGCAAGAATATACACATGGTCCCAATATCAATAAGTCATGAGGAAAATATATTCTGTCGGATGTCAAACGAAAATTTCATAGCAGTTGAATGACTTAAAATTTGTTACTTGAACTTAAGTGATGTAATGTAAATGTACGTAGGTTGATGAAACTGTAACATAAATCATTCCTCACAAGTACATGAAGCTACATCTTACAATGGAAAAAGAAATTTTTCCTAGAGATCTAGTCACGGTTAAGTTCAACCATTTGCACTAACAACCTACATTTCAGTACAGTAAGCTTTATAGAATCAAGATTTGTTTTGTTTTGTTTATTAAGCCGTGGCAATTTCAACTGCTATGATCATATCAGAGCCAAGGGGTAGACTAGAACAGCCAGATTTTGACCCTGCCAGGAATGTTTTACCAAGAGATGATTTAAAATTATAAACCTAAAAAAAGGTAACCAAGAGATAATAAAAATCATCTGCGTCTCCCACATTTTGCATTATGGACTGAGGAGACGCAGGATATTCTACCACCCTTTGTGTAGCAAAGCAGGTTACAAGTATTGTTTGTTTCTTGAGAAAAATATTAGGGGTAGCCAAAAAGAGAAGAAACAGTACCACCAGAGACTTCTAACAACTATAAATCATGCTTGCTAATGTAAAATATTTTGTTTCGAATTCTTGAGCGCACGCTTTTAACGGCATAGGTAAATAAATCTAAAACCTTAACTCTTTACCATACTACAGATTGTAATCCTTGATGCCCTGAAAAATTTAAACAATTTTATAAAGGCTTTTTTTCATACTTGTGCAAGTTTCAAGTATTAGAATTAGAAATATCATTTTAGAGCTCATAACATTTAGGCCTGCGTCTGAAATATATTAGGGAATGATCTTGTTGAAGGAACTTTTGTTTTGTTTGTTGAGAGATTTAGGGCACTTGCAACTGCTATGGTCATATAAGCGCCCAGGGGTAAGTAAGATGATATGCTAGTTAAAAGAATAGC
>JAUEKZ010082303.1:0-15000 GCA_031471865.1 Melibe leonina | reverse complement strand
TGTAGCCTTTTTGATCATCCATCCATACTTATGGCAACTGAGTATTAATAGTCTAGATAGACACTTTGTTTTAAAAAATTCATTCAAATCTACCACTACCTACCACCCAAATTATGATTTTTGAATAAGGACTGGCAATGTTTGGTCTGTTTGTTTGTGCGTTGGTGAGCTGTTCAATATGAAAAAAAGTGCCCTTTGTCAACCAGCATTGTAGAGAGAGTGTGTGTGTGTATGTGCGCGTGTGTATGTTTGTGTTAACTCACTCAAGTTGGACTGAACAGCCGAATATGTTGGGAGTTGAAGTTTTTTTTAGTGTGTTTCCAGATAATTGTAAAAAATAAAAAAATTAATCGAAAGCAATTTATCATAAAATCAAGAATTGTATGTATAATAAATGCATGATTAAAGTTAAAGTGAAAACTTCCCTCCTGCGAACACATGCTGTCGTGTAAGCAAGAGGGGCAACATAAAGATTTTATCAAGATCTCAAGCAACTACAATGTGTTTGTTGCTGATCTTTGATAAAAAAACATTTTTGCAGGCACCTCTGGTGGTCACTTCTTCTGTTTCTTTTCATTTTCCTTTATCTGTCAACTTGCTTTTCCAGCACTCTTTCCAGTGCTCCCTTGCAACATTGCAAGCTTACACGCACAGCTTTTTTGTATCTGTTATTGTTAGCCGAGTCTTGGCCCTGTCTGTCGTTTTAACAGACTTATGGTCATCGCCCATGTTTAACACACCGTGGTGCCTAACTACAGGGTCACTTGAAGGACTAGTTTTGTAAACAAAGGGTGGTAGAATATCCTGGGTCTCCACGGACCACAAATGTGTATGATCTGGGCGGTAGCCATGATCTGTTTGTGTATCCAGCTTGTAGGAGAGGATTTTTTTCCCCCCTGTAAATCATATCTTTGTCACCTTTTTTGAGAGATTATATTTTTTTCCTGTAAATCATATCTCTGTGAAACGTCCCTGGCAGGGTCAAAGTCTGGCTATTCTTATAACTAGCCTATCATCTTACTTACCCCTGGGCGCTTATATGACCATAGCAGTTGCAAGCACCCTAAAACTCTCATTGCTCTCAATAAACAAACAAACAAAGTGAAAACTAAAAACACTCCCTGAGTTTCAAAATTGTATCTTAAAAAATAACATCTTGTTTTAAGGATTGCATAAAATTGATGCCTTTCTGCTTGTTATTGTTCTAAAAATTGAAGGAGATATTAAAATTATTAAAATTGACTCTTGATCTAAACTGTTCATTTTGTTTTTAAAAAAAATTGATATACTGTATGATTGATGTGTTTTTGAATTTAAAGTCCTTCACTTCAGATTTTGTGGTCGTGGAGGAGTGCGTGTGAGTGTAACAACTGAATGCAGCTGTGTGCACTGTTTCCTGTTGTTTCTGGACCAGAGAGAAATCCACGGGAATCATCATGGGATGGGCTCAAGTGTGGCTCTAGATACCATAGTTGGTTCACATTCACATCTCAGGTGGCCGAACTGGTAGAGACACAGCACAGAACCCGGGTTCGATTCCTAGCAGCGTCACTTCAGTTTTTCCTTGGGCAAGGAAATTTACTCCAAATGCCAATCCCTTTTGTTATGTTATTGTTGTAACAATTAGTAAACCCTCTGATTCAATACCTCTTGTTGTAACCTCTAACTGTAATCCAACCTTAACCTGAAATGCCCTCGCGAAATCCCCCTCATCCCCTCATTCATTTATGATTCAAAATCAAAAGCAGATCTACTCTTGATGGATAGACATACTATTCGTGAATGTGAAGTTAACTCAGTAATTAGTTAGGTTACTTTTCATGTGATCTGAGGAAGTCCTCCCTTCACTTTTCTCTTAATTGTTTTTACAAATTATAACTAACTAAATTTTCATTTTGTTTAATGAATGGAATGGCAGTGTCTTTGTTGATGTCTATTTGCTCTTGCTGTCATGGTTTCCACAGTGCTTGCAAATCAGGACATTGGGTTGTGTTTTGACTCGGCTTTAATTGAGTTGTTCTTGGAAGTAATAGATTAGATTTCGAGGATTTCTTGCTGAAAATATACATACATGTATTTTGAACCACATAATCTCAAATCCTTCCTAAAAACCATGATAGGATGATTTAAAAATTTGTCCCACTTTGAGAGACACGGGGACTATACTAAGTTTTCTAAAATTGCTCAATCAGAAGCAGAGTTTTAGGTTTTTAAAGTCAACCAGTTTTCCCATCACTCACAGCCTTTGGTCAATACCACAATTTGGGTATTTTGCCTGATGTCGAGGCTCAAAATTATCAGACATGTTATTCTTCATCTTCCAAAAAAATTAAATGTAACCTCTGGTATAAGGTCCTTAGAGGGAGAAAGATTTAGGGATGTAACTAATGTATGTTTTGAAATACAGCCAGACAAAATGAGGAATTTCACGAAAGTTCAAAGTTACCCGTTTTTGATAAAAAGAATTACACATTTTAAATTGTCATAACTTTCTTGATGATAAAGATATTGGTGTTATCTTGGTATCAAATTAATCAGAATAAGAATATCTATCAAAATAACATTGTTTCAAACTAATTTGGTTTGGAGTGCCAAATTACAGACCTCTTAAACTCCGAAAGCGTTTTTAATATTTTTCCTCGTTTTTTAATGTAATGAAATGATATGGTCTTTCTCAAAGTTATACTTTATATGATGAAGCATATTTTTTAAAGGTTTGGATGTTGTTCATAAGCTTTGCGGTTGTAGGCAAGCTGTTCCATAACATTAAAATTAAAGTGCTAGGAAAGAACTCCGCTGGTATTGGTCAATTGGGATTTCTATAAGTTTGATTAGCCCTTTGTAAAATATTGTTATCTTATTCCTTGCTCTCTCCTGTTGGAGCGGTAACCATCCTAAGTTCTTCATATTGATATTTGTTGAGCCTGTAATAAAGGAGTAATTATTAGTTACATATTAGGCCTGGGCTGAAATTTAGATATATAACTAGATACCCAGTTATTTGCCTGTACCTAGAAAACTGGATGACACTTTAGAACTGGATTTAGAACTACTTTGGCAATCTAGCTGTGCCATCGACTTAGTTCCTCCTTGATTTACTGCTCCATTGGGTCTTAGGCGACCAGGGGTGAACACGCCCTGTGTTGTTGTGATATTGATAGTCAGTCTTCTCTCTCTCACCCCCCATCCCCTCCCACTCACTAGCCTTCTACCCTACCTGCCATTGACTATTAACCTCTGACCCCTATCACACAGGGGGGAGGGGTCAGTGAGGTCAGAGTGAGTGGCTGCACAACGTTGGTCACGTCACAAACATTATTTATTGCATCAATTGTCGCTTCCCTCTCATCTCTCGCCTGCATGGGGTACTACGAACGAGACAACAATACTACAACTACAGATCGAAACTAAAACCATGTAATTGAATTGTGATCCACGTGTTGTAGTGAATGAGAACTGAAAACCAAGTCTGGCCTTGAAAGTAGGTCAGAACTGGATCTGATGCAGATATATATTGCAAAGCAGTTCTAACTAAATATGTATCTGGATATACGGAAAGCAGTTATAGTATAGGCCCAGGCCTATTACTATTCGTACATGATAATCAGGCTTTTGGCATAATATGTCAGTTCACTGAAATCTGATTTATCTTGTATAAGAAGAACACCTACAATTTTAGATTTTGCATCAGTTGGGTAAGAATCAGACCTCGCACTGAAAGGGTTAAGGACCTGAGAGACAAATACAGGTGACAGAGCGAGGCATGAATTTAGAATGCCACAGATTACGATACGTGACCAATTGTGCCATATTTACTTGCACAGAGGTGCCTGCTTCAAGTAAATGTGTACCACGAAAACTTAAAATATTCCCCACAAACAGTGATAAAAGTAAAAAAAAACATGGAGTCAAGAATAATGTCAAGTCAATGGTCCTTTAACTTTTTTACATTTTTATTTTTCCAAACACATTCTCAAAATATTTAAGTTAAATAAAGGCTTCAGAACTTTGCAGTTGCAGTTGTAGGCAAGCTGTTCCATAACCTTATTATTATTATAGTGCTAGGAAAGTATCAATATAAGAATGAGATAGATTAATAAACATCTCTCTCCCTCCTCTCTTTCTCTCTCTCCCTCCTCTCTTTCTCTCTCTCCTTCCTCTCTTTCTCTCTCTCCCACACTTCTCTGCCTAACCCATCAGCAAATATACAGCATTAATTCATTCATACACTCATGCACATTTCACAAATAATACAGCAATAATACTAATACATCCTGTAATTCTATTTGTTTGTTTTGAGTTTTATTTTATGAAACATTTCACAGATTAGGTCATAACATCAGCATCGATATTACTATTACAGATGGAAATAAACAGACAATATGGATTCTTGCAATGAGGAACAATTACATCATTGTCAAATTGATTGACCATAATCTATAATTATAATGAGAAAAAACAATCAACAACCACCTTGATCATATTCTCCAAAGCTTAAAGTTAAAGAAAATTGATAAAAAAGAAGAAAACTAAAACCTATCAGTATCAGTATCAGTAACAATTCAACAACCTTGTGTCGTCATATGTAAGAACAAAAGGGTTGGGATGTCGCAACCATTTATCTTACTACACTAAAATATAACCATTAAGTCTAAGACTAAGTCTAAGTCAGTTATATTTGGCAATAGCAATGCAAACACGTGACGATTGTCTGATCAGATTGTTCAACTTCAGCTTCACATCCCATCACAAGTCTGGTTGCTGAATACGGAAATCTCGCTCGTCATTCTTTGCATGCTTCTTTAACATCTCCATTATATCAGATTGAAACTCTTCTGGTGTTTCTTTGGCTCCTGAGAAAGAAAAAAAGAAGTAATAATTAGTAACAGTTGTTTTGTATGTAAACAGTGGGCTGATCACCCGCTTCTTCTACTTCTAATTTTAAGTAAGGACTGATACAAACTTTTGATCTAGTATTATTAGTTCGGTGGCGTTTTGAAATCATACATAAGTTCCAAATTGAAACATTTTTAACAAAATGACGGGTAAAAACATGAAACTTGTGAAAAAATGCCCGTGATTACCTATCAAGGGCCATAACTCTTTAATTAATGTGCAAATTTTTTTATGCAAACTTTTTCCTCCGTATTCCTCACATCCCCTACTATATGAGAAAAACATAACCATATAAAATCCTTTGGGGGGGGGGGGGTTATTGACCACTAGCCCCCAGACTATATTGCCCTGTAACCTGACCTGAAATTCAGGCTTTTGGCATATGACATGTCTGTTCACTGAAATCATTTTTATCTGCTATAAGTATAAGTAGTATAAGAATAAGAACACATTGGCTTTTAAGATTTTTCACTATCCTGTTACTGTTCAGCGAGAATCAGACCCCGCTATGAAAGGGTTAATATCAGCATGCAAATCTCTCTTTTCAATGTCGACTTCTATACTTAAATTCCAAAAGAATGGAAAACAAGTGTAGGTACTATACCTGTCATCCAGTAATATATTTCCCAATCATTAGTGGGAAGGTTTATAAGTTTGTCATATGTGGACAGCTGAACTGGGGTAAGAGAGTCCAAAAATTTGCCGGCAAATGTACTGTAAATGTCAACAGAGAAATAAAAATGAAAATGAGTTAAAACCACAATATTATGATAGGAAGTACCTAGTTAGTAAGTATTATTTCCACAAAATTTAATTTTCAAGTTTACTCTCTGGTCACCTATAGTTGCTAATGAAGAAGATGGGAGGATAAATAAAGGGAAGACCCTTTAACCATTAACGTGCCGAATTCAACTTAAACCTTCCAATATGCATTCCCATTGCTGACTTCAACTTAAGGGATTAGGTGGGTGAGAAAATCATGTTTAAAAGGAAATTTTACAATTCTTCTTTTTCAATTCATTAGTTGATTTAGTGTTTTTTCATTACCTACATACCTAATCTAGAGTGGTTTCATATTGAAAATCAAGTTTTAAGTTCCTCAAAATCCCTGAAACTAAAATAGAATGTGGGATTGGTTTCATAAAAAAAAGGGTAGTTTCAAACTTTCCAGACAATTTTCTCAAAATTTTAAGTTTGCATACCTTGCATCACTAGATTTCTAAAATACAAAAAAAGCATGCATTGCAGCTCCCAAATTTCTCTAATGGAGGAATTTATAGCAGTATAGAAAACTTGCACTTCGTGTTTAACACGAAATAATACCAAGACCCAAGATTGGCGCTGCCACTGCCACCGTTTTAAGGCCAAAAATAGTAGTCACCTTAACAGAAGTCCATTCTCCAACATGCCTCTTTTACGGCTCTGGTACAGAAGTCTTGCTCGCTTTAATTCCATCGTTTCTCCTGTCTTTTCAACATACGGAGGGATGGGAGGGGTGAGGTCTGCGGGGTCAATGATACCTCCATTTCCTTCATTACTCGAAAAATGCCTCTGAAAATAGACAGCAGAAATTGTTAGAGTTAGAGAACAAGACCCTTGTAAAGGTAAACCAGCAGGCAGCTCAGCTCATGCATAATTTTGGTTTCAATCTAGATAATATAGAGTCTAGATATCTCTAGATATCAGGTTTAACATCAAAAGAGCTTGACTGTTAGTGTTAGATTTAGATCCTGCATTGAGGCGAGAGATAACAAAACATAGATGCACAAGCAAAATCAAGCAATGAGACAAATATTACTGTGAGTGACGGTGAAAAAACACGGGAGTTTCTCGACAATGTGATGATTTTCCTCAGGGCTGGAGCTATTTTGGCCATATTTGGTTTACTTGAGGTTTTCTTTTTTCTGACAATCTTTGCTCACTCCTAGACCTAAACCTTTACGAAACAAGTCACCTTAGATAATCTAGTTGTTTTGTTTGGGCGTCATTAGCCTTGTAGTTCAGCAGTATTTTTTTATCGAGAAAGGTCGAGTACTTTAAATGTTATCTTTCGTTGATATTAAAAGTAAGTTTGAAATTTACCAGAAATACACGATTCATAGGAATTTCGAGCATTTCAAATATTGAATTTTTATTCTAATATTTTATTTCTTAGCTTTTCTTCTCTATTTCTTTCGATCTACATGAAAAGATGTGTTGTAAAAAAGGAGTTCGTATTACTAATTGACGATCACCAATACCAAATTTTTAGATCTTCTACAAGGGAGATTAGTTAAGGGTCATGTTATTCTCCATATTTATTTGTGTTCTTCTTTTTTACCAGTCAAACTCACAGGTCGTCGGAAAGCAAAGAAAACGTTAAGGATCGTCTATTTTTACATAGGTTGGTAGATAATTGTTTTTAACTCTAAAATACCACTGTCTTAGACTTTGTAGTTTACCTCCATACTCCGCAAAAAGTATATCTTTCATTTCTAAGTTCAACCCTTACTTCCTAAATACCAAAACTGTCCCCGTGGAAAATTGCTGTTTTTTTGCAATTTTCCTGAGTATCCAGACCTAAAGATTATGATACAATATAAAAAGCATAGGAAATGACTATCTATCTATTGCCATTCTAAACTATTAGTATTAGGATTTCGCGAGTACCTTCCCTTGAAAACACAGAAAGTATCCGAATAGATACTCGAAGTATCTACATACTCGAACACAAAGAGCCTTTGTCAGCTACGCACTTTCGAAAGAAAGGCACTTTCATTTAGATAGGCAGACAAAGAAAGCTAGTTAAGATTACATATCCAGAAAGCCACAGGATTGTTCGATCCGAGCACATGACCGATTTTGGTGTGTTTTTTTGGTCTACTTAGTAATTTTGCCTCCTGAACACTATTTTACCTGCTAGTTTTTGAGATATCAAGGGGGGGGGGGGGGAGCCCCCTGAAACCCCCTCAAAACGAGTGATTTCCGCCATTTTGAAAGACAGTCAAAGTGGGTTAGAGCGGCAGATTTGTGCAAAATAGATACATATTTCACCACAAGTAAGCAAAAAATTATGAAATTGGGCATAAAATCCCACTATTTCGCACAAAATCAGGGGGAAAACCCCCCTTTAGCTCTAGATATCTTATTCAAAAGTGGCCGCTTGTCAATTCCATGGGCAGAACGTTGATTGGTTCATTAATCAGGACCGCCATATTATTGCGCTAAATTGTCCTAACGTGCTACCGCTAGATAACCGCTAAATTGACCTAGTTTTACCAAATATGGCCAAAATTGACCCCGCAAAATAGTCCAATTTTCATTAGTTCATAACTTCTAAACTAGAGTCGTCCTCAAAATGATTTTTGATATATATATATATATATATATATATTCATGTTCTGTGTAAAAATAATACACTAGATAACATGTTTTTTTAGCATCAAATTTCAGCCGTCTGCTCGGATTGTACAAATACCGGGTCTAGTGTTGAACATTTTCATTTAGCAACTGTACATTATCCAGGTTTTGTTTGACACCCCTTTTTGGTAGAAAGAGTTTAAATCCGACGCATTTTAGAGAATCTGTGCTCGACTGCAGATACCCCATTTTGCTACTTACAATGTACTATCAAATCTCTGCTCTCTTACTCTTAGTGAATCCCATATGCAAAAGGTGTCACATAGATGCATCCTGAATCATTGGTTAGATATTAGATACATCGTTTACAATTTTTTTTAAGGGTTGGGGAGGGGGGAGGTAGGGGTGGTTGGCTTACACAGACTGATTTTAAATTATGCCTGCTCTATCCGACCAGGTGAAATTAGTGTGTTTGAAGCTCCTAACACCCTTAAAAATCCTTTCAATTTTTATTTTCAATGCTAATCACTCATTCTGCACCATCATTTGTGTGTTTCTGCCCTTGACATTGGCGATGATCACAAGTCAAGCTGTCTTAGAGGCTAAATTTAGTAACAGTATTTAGGGGGGAAAAGGTTAAAAGTGTGAAGTGTTGTGTTTTAAAAGGCAATGCAGTAGGTGTTTTTGGTTAAATTTTGCCTTTTAAAGTCTAAAACATCATATTTAATAGGCAAATCAGTATCAGTGCTTTGAATTGGATTTAGAAGAAAGAAAATAGCTATTTTAAGACATGTGAAGGTAAAAAATGTCTTCTAAGCTGTGAAATGATGGGGAAAATCATGAAAAAATTTTTAATAAAGAGGAGAGAGTTTTTAAACAGATTTTAAAGTTATTCAAAGCAATGATAAATGACAATAAAACCACATGTGGAACAACTGAATAATTAAATATAAGTAAGTTTATTTCTAAATTGTTCTGTTGCGACAAGGAGGCGGCGCAGTGACACACACACATGGCTCAGTAACCTCTTCATTTAACATTCTTAATTCTAAATTTTTTTATTTCTCAATCTAAAATGGATTTTAGAAACCCTGCGCATTTCGAATTATCTGTTGTGATGTTTACTTTTCTAATCTTTACTTAATAATGTAGTATTCTAATAGTGTGAAAAAGGCCACACAATTAGGAATCAACTGTAGATCAAGGTGACATGCATGATGATTGAGAACAAGCATGACAACTGCAGATGGTCGATGTGTATACTATTATATCTCTATCATCTTGAACTTGTCTGAATTGTGTCATTACAGCTTCATTCCATTCTGGTTTTTGTTTTTCCTTCTCTTCAGGTCAACAAGGAAATCTGTGTTGCTTTGACGATATCCAAGTTTTGAGCTGTCTGGGTGAAAGTGAAAGTATCTCATCTTTCTGTCGTCATGTCTTACATGCTGCAGCATCTTCATAACGGCTGGCAGGTGGACCAGGCCATTCTGTCTGAGGAGGACCGGGCAGTCGTCATCCGATTCGGCCACGACTGGGACCCCACCTGCATGCAGATGGACGAAACCCTCTACAAATGTGCCGAGAAGATGAAAAATTTTGCTGTGGTTTACCTGGTGGACATTTCCGCGGTATGTATCTCACATTCAGTACCTCTGGTTGACTTTAAGTATTCACCACAGTGAGCTTCATTTCTACACAGTAATTTGTATGCCTCTCCTTGTACTCCTTAACCCTAGAAGTAGAAGGGTCACATAGTAATTTCTGTAGGGTCACAGTACTTTTTGGTGATTTACATGGGTTTCATCAAGCCACAATTTCACCCAATATTTCTAGTCACAACCCCATATAACCATGCAATGAAATTTCCTATTTGAAAAACACTCTTTGGGAGGGAAAAAATGGGCAAGCTATGACCTTGATCCTCGATGACATTCGAAAAACGTAAGAAGAGCAAATTCAAATTTTGATCGCAAAAAGAGGCACGCAAAAGTCTAGAGATGGAGCACAGCAGTAAATGACAAAGATTCACAGAAAGTTATTGAGATTTAGAAAGTGTGTCGTTTTATGGGGTTTGGATGGATGGATTCATATGAAGAGTTTATATGTCCTCCATGGTAGTCACCTCTAGGATGAAGGGCGTAGAGTCTACTAAATGATAGTTTCAGTATTAGATAAGAACATTAGAAGCCACTAAGCGTGACAATATGGATAGAAATAAGATTTTTAATCTTTCTATGCTGTAACTTGTTGAAATTTGGATGAAAATCAAATAAAACTGAAACACTTGTTTTTTTAAGCGTCAAAATTGGGCCTCCATGATGAAAAAAAATTACGGATTTCACAAGCTTTCAAGTTTGAACTGACCCGATCCACAAATCGTCATAAAATCACTGTAGTTACCCGCAATTTAACTAGATATACAATTTATTTCAGTTATCAGAACTGAAAGCAGAGAATTTGTGTTTAAAAATGGTTTTCAGCATGTAAAAAAAGAATGGATAGTGACAGTGACAAAGACTCTAGGATTAGCCTTTTTTTTAAAAATGAGCATTGTGAACAAGGATTTTTCATCGATTTTTAGCTTAGTTTCACTATGAACAGGAAGTGAAACATAACGTGAGTTCATATACAGTAGCAGGTTACGGATGAAACTGTAATTCGAAATTTTTACCGATTAAAACCAGCCATTAAAATTGGGCGGATAATCGGCCCGTGACCCTTCTAACTTCTATGATTAAAAACTTACAAGTCCTATTAAAATCTCTATCAATATGATTTTATTTTGTAGCCATAATGTTTGAACTGATATATCTTTATAATAAAATTGTATGCTCACACTAGTCTTAGATCTTTGTATTGCTTGCATCTTTGTTATATATATATATATATATATATATATATATAATTTTTTTATTCTTGTGTTAATAAACCTGTAGGTACCAGACTTCAACAAGATGTACGAGTTGTACGACCCGTGTACGTGTATGTTCTTCTACCGCAACAAGCACATCATGATTGACTTGGGGACGGGAAACAACAACAAAATCAACTGGTCCATGGACGACAGCCAGGAATTCATTGACATTGTGGAGACGGTGTATCGAGGGGCTCGTAAAGGCCGGGGTCTGGTCGTGTCTCCCAAAGACTACTCCACCAAATACAGATACTAGTTCCACTCCTTGTACCTCATTATCGCCATCGTCATTATCGCCATCGTCATCATGTATGTATATATCTATGTCATCGTTTTAGTTTTCTCCTCAAAGACTGCGCTGTCGTGAAAACTTCAGAGAGCAGCGTGGCTCAGTGCTCTAGCTGTCTGACTTGTGCCGGAAAGGTCGTGCAGACCTGCCACTTATACCGAATAAATCGGTATTATACCGATTTTTCGTCTAAATTTCACCCGATACCTATTTTTATACCGATTTATCCTGAATTCCAATTTTTCATAAAGACTGTCCGTCGTCATCCACCTTGATGATAAAACTACAAAAATGTACTGGCAGCAAAGAACAACGTATCAAATCAATTGTATTAAAGAAGAGAAAGACTTAATTAGAACTCCTTGAATATTCAAATTAATATAATTTCTAGCATCAATCGAAATGAGTTTTGTTTCGGTGGGTGTATCTGCACGGGTTCGACTTTTTAGTTGACCCGAATTCTAACTTTACTGTGAGTACCCAAAATAGTCGAGTATCAGGTACTTAGGGGAGCGGATAGATCAAGCGACGAGCTCGCTGTCTCGTGCTGCCGGCCAGGCGATAGGTGCGTACTTGGGTCCCAGGTTCAAACCCCATTTTGGTCAATTTTCTCTTTTTCCATTTTTCTGCTTCCTCTGGCTGTTTCTGCACTGCATATAATCTCAAGTTTGACTCATTTCTAATAAATGTAGGATCCATTCACTTGAGTATTTACGAGGAAATCAAATGTGACTATTTTAAGTCTCGGGAGCAAGTACGCTAGATATTAATATTCATGAGAGAGATACGGTGATTGCTATCATGTCCATCGTTTGATTACGTGCTGCATTATATACCTGTCAAAACATCGACTTTTTAGAACTTTACGCATTTAAAAGGTTAATGAAAAGGACGGAAAAGCATTCTGATTGAACTTAAATATTTTGATTTCATGCCTCTTTTCAGAGGCTCATGGTCTTACAAGTAACGCATGACTGAAGTGTGACAACCGGTGTCGGTCATCTAGCGAGTAGATTGTTGTTAGGGGCCTTGACAATATCTAATTAGATAGTAGTATTTCACCGCATTAACAAAAAAATGAAAATCAAAACTTATAATGCGTGTTTGGGGTTTTTTTTTTCCTCATAGTGAAAACAAATGACACTTAGTTTTGCCTAAAGCTCGGATATTGTCTAGACTAGTACTTCTTTGCGCGGACGTCTATGCAGGCGCGCTGCTATTTAGCAACAAGCTAAAGTTACAGCGCATTTTTGCTTGCTCGTGCGAGCTATACAGATTTTTTCCTAAAAAGGCCGGTCTTTTTGGCCAATAATAAAGATTTTTGTATAAGACATTGTGGCAGGTCTGTTCATAGGGTTCGATTCCCTCTTGTCATTGGTGTTTGACCCAATCAATGCCGTGGCTATTTTTAACCAAACTAACTACTGTATGTATATCAAAATTTTCAAGATTCGCCCGTTCTTATACCAGATAAAGCAGATATAAATAAATTGGCATATGCCAAATGTCTCAAATTCTGTCTTTTTACTTTTTGGCACATTCTATTAGTTAACTTGTATTTGATTTATCTGATATAAGAGGATGTCCTTTTTGAAAATTTTGCATTTTTGCGTTTGGTTAGAATCAGACCATGCCGTGAAAGAGTTAATGCCTTTGCAGTGCAATGCAAACACCTTTTAAAACTTTGTGTGTATGGAGACGAGATGTCCTGGATGAAAGTTGAGTGAAATGAGCAGTGTGGACCAAAGCACTGAATTATCACAGTCGTATCAGTTATCATTTCAATTTCACACTCACTTTTTGAATGTTTTTGTAATTGAAATCAGTAATTCATTAAAACTATGGTAATTAAAAGATGCAAAAGAGAAATGAGAATTGTGTTTGTAGTTGCTCTTGTTTTAGAAAGGCTTGTGTGTGGGGGGCACATTTATCTACAGTGGAACCCCTGGATAAGACCCCTTGACCTCCAGTCCCGATTAAAAAAAAAAGAGTAGTCATCGAAAACCCTCGAATAACGACACCCCTGGAACCCGTGTTTTGTTTACAATGTTCTGCAGGACGTGATGAATATGGTGGGCGCCTCTGATGGGCACTTCTTCTCTCTCTTCTCTTTTGGCTTTATCTGTCATCTGACTTTTAGCATCACTCTCTTCAAATAGCTTACACATACACTACATACACAACTGACTTGTATTGCAAGCTCAGTCTTGGTCCTGCCTTTTGTGCTCATATTCGACAAGTGGTCATCCTCCATAACTCACCTTGTGGCAGGCCTTCCTGCAGGGTCGTCAGGGCTCTTAATAAAGTTTAAGTTTAAAGAAAAGTACAGTAAGTCCTTTAGAGCCTTATGCCCCATATACCAGGAGATTATCCCGGTGTTTGAAGCATGAAGCGAACAAATGACAATGGTTGCCTTCCTCTGGATAGGACAATGGTAGATTACTTTCCCCAATCAAAATTGTGGATTGGTACCCATTTTATACCTGGGTGGGATGAAGCAATTGGAGTAGAATGAGAATGAGAGAATGTTTGAAATGTAAACTGTGCGCCGATCCTCGACCTTACGGGGCATGCACAGAACCATGAAGAAGAAGAAGAGTAAATGTCCTTGCCCATGGAAAAACCAAAGTGCAACTGATAGTAATTGAACTCGGAGTCCCTGGGTTTTGTGTTGCGTCGCTACCACTACCAGTACCAGTACCAGTTTGGTCACCAGAGTAGAAACACAAGTGTAGTTAACTTCAACCAATGGAGTGAAACTTTTCACCAAATTTTACTCCCCTCAAGATCTACATACTTACAATTCCAAGGTTAATTGACTGTAAAAAACAAGCATTTATTTACCCACAGGACAACTACTTAAAAATCCCTTGAGCAAGATTATTCTATTTTAATTACCCCACAGAAAAATAGTTTCCCAAAACTGAGGAATGGGCAAGACAGTGACATTCCGGGTACTTATATATAATATTAATATCCTATGGAGACAACCACTTCCATCTCATAAACAAGAGCCAATGTATTACTGTTACACAACTTAATTGGATAGTCTAGTTCATTTTATAGATCATATTATTAGCCTATCAGTCTTTATGGAATTAGACTGCCTTTAATTTACAATTCAATGAATTATCCCACTCTTCATTCACCCCCCCCCCCACTCCTTCCCTATACACGCGTAATTACCTAATTGAAAAACAATTGTAATGACCATCCTTCGTGGAAATTCTTTATAATACCGGTATTTTTAAATTGACCTCCATCTCTCAATTACCCCGGTAACTGACTGCCTGAATAAACACACACGGTGACTGACCTCTGCCTGACCCTAGCACATCCTTGGTATCCACTGTCACTGTCATACTTTGGTATTGTTTCAATTCGTCCACTTTCTTTTGAAAAAGAGAGACAGAGGGAGAGAGAGAGATAGAGCTTTACATGTATTTCATTATTAATAATGATACTAAGCTATGTGTAGTGTAAGTATGTGAGTGTGTGTGTAAGTGTGAGTATGTGAGTGTGTGTGTAAGTGTGAGTATATGAGTGTGTGTGTGTATGT
>JAUEKZ010082192.1:0-14151 GCA_031471865.1 Melibe leonina | reverse complement strand
GTTCGAGATACCTTAGCAGTGAAAGGGTTAAGGTCTCCAGTTAATAGTTCGAGATACCTTAGCAGTGAAAGGGTTAATGTCTCCATTTAATAGTTCGAGATGCCTTAGCAGTGAGAGGGTTAATGTCTCCAGTTAACAGTTTGAGATACCTTAGCAGTGAAAGGGTTAATTAAGGCACGAGCGGAGGTTTGTGAACAACGGTACAAATAGAAGGACGTTCTTGGTGGATGATGATAGATGGTGATATAAAAGGTATTATATTATATATGTTTTATATCATTAATAATATTAAGTATAATAATAATATGAATTATATTATAAAATTAACTACCGCATTGTGTAAATTTTGTGGGTCAAATGAGAAAAATACCGAGTTCTATAATATCATTATAAATAATTAATTATAACCCTTATTATTATAATCACTAAGATTCGAAAGGTATTTGTCACATCGCATCAATCGGGAAGCGATAAGATATAATCTTTTTTTTTAAATTTAGCAGTAGCTTGTGAGGTTAATGGGTGGAAGTCTAACACCATTATACTGCTACAACGGGGGAAAGTCAGTAATTCAAAATAATAAAAAAAAAAAACATTAATAAGTCACAGCTAAGTGAATAGAGATAGCATTCCTGAAGCGATCAGTTAAAATATTATTTCTTTAACCCTTTCACAGCTTAACTTATTCCTCAAACTAGATCTACTCATTAGAGACATCAAAGTAATCAAAATTTGCCTCTTTCTTATTCTACATAAATAAGATTTCAGTGGACTGACATAATAATATGCCAAAAGCCTGTCAGTGCGCTGAAATTTTATTGATCCAGTATAAGAATACAGGAATATTGTGTATGACATTGGGTTGGGTTGGAATCAGATCTCGCTGTGATAGGGTTAACGCTGATCGTAAAACTCAATCACGATAGTTTGTGGGTTAAATACAGATTTAACACTCGATGAGAGAGAGAGAGAGAGAGAGAGAGGGAGTGTATATGTGTGTGTGTGTGTGTGTGTGTGTGTGTGTGTGTGTGTGTGTGTGTGTGTGTGTGTGTGTGTGTGTGTCTAATTATATAGTGAACTATATTCACCTTTCCACCGTACAGCTCGGCGATAATCTGAAAAAGTAATTGATCCCTTTTCTCTATTGAAGTGTGTCCATAAAACCAGAGTTTTTACTGCCTTGCTTCACACGCCAAACACACAGACATACACATACACCCGCGCGCGCACACACACATACACTTCCCGTATTTTTAACAACCGACGTCTGTACAATGTAGTATAATCATGACAAGACTCTTCATTACACTTTGCGAACCGACAAATCATAGGACAGAATAAGTGAGTGGCGCGGGTCGGGGGGGATACGATTGGGGTTTGGTTTGTTAACCAATTGACTCCAAAACACAATATTAACCCTTTGACGGCCAGGTCTGATTCCAACCGAACTGCGATATGTTAAATATTCTTCATAAACTGACATGTTATTGTACCGGGTAATTCCGATTTCGGTGAATTGACATTGTATGTCATCAGGCTTTTAGCATAAATGTAAGTCCACATGGTTGTGGCAATTTGGAGTATATCATTATATTCCTGCCAGAGGGAAATAGACCCGAAGTCACGCTGGTAGGTTAGGAATCGAACCCGGTACTCTGGGCCACCCCGCCTCCAAAAGATATAATAAAAGAAAATAAATAAATCAATAAATTTCTCAAAGTGAACTCAAGGGTATCTGTAGTGCGTGATGTATGGAGAGGTGTGGTGACACAAAAGGTTAAAACAGTGATCAAGGTATATCACGATCTGGACTATTAAATTTCATGTTCGACCGATTTTCTTCTTTATTTTTTTCTTTCTTTCTTTATTTTGCTGTCAGGTTCGAACGTTTGGTGACAACCCATGCGTGACCAAACCCAAGCCAATCAGTTCTTTATAATAGAATAATATATATTACAATTCAATATACTATTGCATAATGAATATCATTATTTTATAGATCTATAGAAGAAACGTTGTGTGTATGTGTCTGTAATGGCGGCGCCTCCTGGTCACTTTAGATCGATTTAGAAACTAGAACTTATATTTTTTAAATCCATATAAACCGGCCCACTGCAAGCAAGAGAGATAATTCAAGGAGTTGTTCAAGAAAACAAAAGTTTTAACCCCAAACGCGATTAGATTTTAGTTACCATTCTATTGTGATGAGACGAGGAAGTGCTAAGTAGAATAATTGCACACCGGAAGTTGTTATCATTAGTACTAGTATGTTTTGTAGTGAATCTACTGGGCGTCTAATACAACTATATTGATGTGTTTTATAATAATATAGTTCCAATATTGAATAACTGATATAAGACGATAATGTGTTCTAATATGTACATTACTTTATAATTGGCATAAAACTGTAATGAATGCGTCTTTATAGCACAGTTCATAGATAGATAGAAAAATTGATCTTCACTTTGTATTGGACAGTGTCGCGACTTGGTAACAACATCAACAACAACCCACCACAACATGCATGTGTTTGTGTAAGTGTGGGCTGGCTGGAAGGCAATGGAGGGAGGGAGGGGGATTGGGGATGCGTCTGGATGCTGGCGAGGGAGGGAGGAGGGAAGGCGTTAACACACACACGCACACTTACACACCCACACCCATACACACACACACACACACACACAGGGACAACGATGGACGTGACTTCAGACAAGTAGCCCCCTCGCGTCCCATTGGATGTTGTGTGTGTGTGTGTACAATGTACAAGTCCTGGTCTCACAATAGGCAAAGGGGAAGGAAATGGGATGGGGAGGGGAGCACCGTCGTAGTGGTAGAAGTAGTTAACCCTTTCACTGCTAACGCTACCGACATCCTCAAAACTTGCCTGTTCTTTTAATACCAGATAAATCAGATGTCAGTGAACTGGCATATGCTAAAAGCCTGATATCAGGCTTTTACCTTTTAGCATATGTCAGTTCACTGAAATTTGATTGATCTGGTATAAGGACACGTACATTTTAAAGATTTTGCATATATTTAGGTTGGGCTTGAATCAGATCTCGCAGTGAAAGGGTCAAAGAAAGTGGATGTGGTAGTTAGTGGTAGTGACGCATGTAGTAGATGTAGTAGTAGCAGAAGAACATTTTATTAAGATCCCTAAGTGTATGATAAAAAGAAATCACATATTTGTAGACAGAAGTAGTATCGTAAATGTAAAAGTAATAGTGGAAGTAGTATTTGTGGTTGTAGAAGATGAGCATTTCTGTAGTAGTAGTAGTATTGGTAGCAAAAGAAGATTTTTAAAGAGAAATACCAATATTCTTAGGCAAACTCATTTCGATCTCGTCTAAACTAGAAAAAAAGCCCAGTAAACAAAACCAATGAAATAAGATTTGTGATTCGATAGCAACCAGTACAATACCACAGTATGATACATACCATACTGCTAATCAATGGCAACACGATGCAGCTGTTATTGATCAAAGTCTTTTTTTCCCTAAGGACCTAGAGTAGTTGGAACGATTTGGAATGAAAGCCAGCCTTACAGACATACTGCATAAAATGTACCCAGACAATACATTAAAACAGAGGCTATACCATATCACGATAATAATACCACTGCACCACCCCTCCCCCAAAATAAAAATAGAGATCAAATTTAAAAACAAAAATAATAAAATTCCCCCGATTTTTCTCTTTTCAATTTTCACGGTTGTCGCCCTTAGATCACAGCTCATCCTCACCCTCCACTCAATCCCGCAATTCCCCCTCTGCCTTCTCGTTGCCGCTACGTAACGAACAACTACGGACATGAACAACAGCGGCGCGAGGGGGGAGAGCGAGGGCCGAGCAATGCTGAGTGGGGGCTGTGCTTTGCTTGGTGCTAGCTTCACGTCTCCTCTATGGCGGCGTGTGGTGGTGTTGGTGGTAGTGAATCGATACAACAACGACCGGTGGGCTATGAATAGCAAACACGGCGACAGATAACACGGACAATATTACACTTGACATTTCAGATAGCGTCAAGCGTACACGTTCTGAGAAAGTGTAAAGACGTTTAATACACAAGACAGATAGATTTATTATTATCACATTATTATCATATTATCCGCTGTAGGTTAAATACCATTGCACGCTCAGTGGTGAACTTACCCTAGTGCAGGCAATTTTGTTTTGATCGTAAGATGATGACAGAGCAAAAAATAATGTTGGTATCTCTTTGTGGATATGACAAAAAAACCAAACTCCCAATTTTGCTTGTTGATAGCAGTCAACAATATCCTGGGGTAGGCTTGGTGAGGGTTAAATGTAATCCATGGTCAGAGGTAAATCCGTGGAACTGTTTGGCCACAGTTGGTGAACAAACAGAGAACAAGAAGTCACAGAAATAAATTACAATGGCTCCAATTACAATCCATCGTATTCGAATGTTGCACACAGACTACATCAGGAAAAACAATCAAAGCGTTGAACCCTGGCCATGTCTATCCTTCTCACACACTTCAACAGGTAGAGATAGATCTAGAGACTAAGTTTGAACAAATTGGCTGATTAATTATTGCCACAGTTGTGTAAAATCAGAGATATCTAGTGTAGTGTAGCTAGACTCTCTAGGTAAACCGAATACAAAGTTGTCGCCACATCATTAAAATCACAACCATCTTCATTTTGACAGATTAAATTCGTCAACAAACCAAAATTTCTGTCACACTCTTTACTAACATGGGAAGATTTAAGAATTGCTAAATATGAATTCAAGTTTGGCAGCAAGGCAAACAAACTTACGAATCACGATAAATGACATAAAATAAAAAAGCTGTCTTTTTATGACTAAAATGTTCCTAGATAGTCTAAGTCTTAAATAAATCCCTTAAAAAAGACTGTCCAAACTAGATAGACGTCAAGAACACATCCCTCTTCATTAAAACCCACCCACCCCCTTTCCACCAAAGTCATTCTCTCTCTAACTCTAATCACCTAGACCGTCTAGTCTAGGCATTTATCTGTTTCTAAAAGCAGAATGAATCCCAGCTACCCACTAAAGCCTAATCAGTCATTAACAGATAAATAGAGCAATCGAAAACAAGAGAAAAATATCTGACATCCGACATCCTAGTTTCAAAGAAAAACCATTCTATAAATCACACAAAATAAAACTCTAGGATTTGAATCCCATCGCCCCCAGATCAGATCAGAGTCAAGATAAGATCCAGTGAAATCAACAAACCGTTTGAGGGCACAGATAAAAATGTTGTAAAAAAATCACGAGCCATGCAAATTTCAATCAAAAGAATCTCAAGGCAGAGCTAAAAGTCTATAAAAGTTCACCCGCTCCGCTTCAAAGTTAAAAAGCTATCTAAGATTGATTGTGTGGGTGCCTATCGGCGGGCCAAATCACCGAAGCACCTAAGCCTGTGTTCAACAACCCGTGTCCGGGTGATCGCATGTCAGCCCGGGAACCAATAGTATATACACAACAAACAAGCCACTCAAAAGTCGAAAGGCGTAAATAAAAGAAAGGGAGGAGCATAGCTAGCTAACAAAATAAACAACACACAATAGTTGGGCTACACACACATCACACTCTCTATTCTATCCCGACACACCGCCAAATAGATGTCTAATGTGACAACTTAGCTGTGAGCACTAGAGTTTAGAGAGACCAACCTAAACAGTAGCAGGCTCTCAATCTATCTATCTTAGCTTGAGTCTAATAGGCTTATTGACTGTAGCACTGAGCGATTTTCTCTCTCTATTCAATGTAGACACGGACCCCGCGAAGACAGCGTTGATTCGAATCGAAACAGCAGCTCTCCTCTCACTTCGCTACTCCATTCAAACTCAAAACAAATTCACCACCCATTTAACGAGATAGATACTGCACTCGACACATTGTCTTACCGCTTTACAGAGCACAAATCAAAAGCTCGGCCAAGCTCAGTTACGAGAAGATTAAGATCCAAATTCACAAACGCACGTTTAACAGACAATCTAATAATCCATGTAAGAAAAACACTGCCGGCTTGAATCGGACACTTTCCACTCACAATTTCACAGTCCAACGATAGTAAACAGTGTGTCAAGCGAGTTGATATGAAGTTACACACAATAATTCCCCCTCTCCTCTCTCTCTCTCTCTCTTTCACATACACACACACGCTTCCTCCTCACTCCTCACCCGCCGCAGTCAGCGGAGCCGCCGATTGGCACAATGGAGTAGGAGATAATGAATATTCATTTCTTCAAGGGAAGGGCCCCGGACCGAGCATTGCTAGCGAGGGCGGTGCACTGTACGAGGCTGACCCGTGAACCGCCGAGTGAGGGAAAAGAGAGGATTGAGTGATTTATTCGCTTGGCGGCGGGTAGAGAGCGGTGAAAGATTTTTGCAAGCGCTTAAAAGGAACCGAGCCTGAACGAGAAGAGAAGACATAGAACATACACCATGATAAGATCGAAGATTGTTACTAAATCATTCAGCCACTTGGTCTACGGGTACGGTATGCAATGGGGCTGGGCAGGGTTGGGGCAGGGCGACAACAAACAGAAGGGAAACGAAAGGGCCCGGGACACTACTCGGTTGGGATTTGGCATCGATTACAGTCGATTTGGGACGAATGGGTGAAAAATAATCAATGATGAGAATGAGGTGTAGAGAAGGAATGGAGAAGAAGGGGAGGGGAGGTGGGAGGTATGAAAAGGATGCGGAGAATTTCTTTCGTGAGAGTGTGTCTGTGTGTCCTAGACAGAGGAGAATGAATGAGAGAGAGAGAAAGAGAGAGAGAGAGAGAGAGGACAGTGCTAAGATCCCTTTGTTTTTATTGATTGTTCGAGAAGTCGTGGCTTTCAGACAGAATGTGCCTGACTGGAGTGACTAGCGGCAGACAACAAAGAAATGAGCGAGTGATACTGCGGGGTGTTTTCTGTGTTAATTAGAATCAGGACTGGAATGGAATCGAGAGAAATAGAGAGACAGAGAGAGAAAGAGAGAGACAGAGAGAGAGAGAGAGTGTGTGTGAGAGAGAGGAGGCTTGTCGGCGAGGTGGTGTGTTAATGTGTTAGTTCATGAATTGGCTTCGTTGTTTTTGTCTGACTGATTGTTAATGTGGTTGTTGTTGTTTTGCTTTGAGTGGCTTAGAGGAACATTCTATTGGGATGATGGAAGGGATTACGTATGTAAAACACGGTTATGCATAGTAAACGCGTCATAAGTCCTATCTTTCTTTTGTTATGTTAATTAAGGTGCGCACGCATTGTAATGCAACGCTCTTGTTGAGGATTATGTCGCTAACATTAGAAATCGTATGTCACGAAATCAGTAATGAATACTAGACTCTAAATGGGTGGGTAGATTTCCGTTCAGATTACGTTCTTTTCCTCTTTCTATTACTCTTTAATTCTTGCAAGAGAGATGATTAATTAGCTACAGTCTCCATAGATCCTTGTTGATAGCTTCTAAAAGGTTGAAATGAAACATTGTACTGAGCTTTATCTTTAATTTTTGAAAAGCTGCTCTTCACAGTGTCTAGAGAAAGAACGCAAACAAGCGGACAGATAGACTGACAGCCAGACGAAAAGATTTAACCGGGGCTGCTAGCTGAGTCTTTCAACAAGACAAGCAAATTGGTGGGACCAGCTTTCGCTTCTTGCTTTACCACCAGCACGCCAGTTATCCGGCTATGTCCCTGCCTGCTGATAAGGGGATAGAGAGAAAGCAATTTTAGTTGTCTTCATGAGAAGTAGCTAGCTAGATGGGAGGGGGGAAGTGTGGGTGGAGGAGAGAAGGCAGGCGAGGGAAGGGAAGGGGGAGGAGCGGTGCTTGCTTGTTGGCACTGTATGAGAGAAAGGCTTGAGATTGAGTGAGAAAGAGAGGGGGGGGGGGAGAATCAAGAGAGCGACGGGGGGAGAGATGAAGAGGGGAAGTCGGTTTAGTTTACTGACGGCTGCGAGACAGAGAGCGAGAGAGAGAGAGACAGAGACGGGAGGGGGAGGAGGAGAAGAGGGGAGAGAGAGCAGTCAGGTTCTCGTTCTAGCTGTCATGCCTCAGCCGGCAGCCCTCATTGCCTCCCTTTGCGCTAACAGACGCTTCGTTTCGCCTCTCTTCCTCTCTCACTCTCACCCACCACTACCACCACCACCCCAACAGGCTAACCGGCATGGGAGGAGGGGGCGGCGAAGGGGGCAAATATTTTATCTCCCCATTCCTCCCTTCCTTTTCCTTCCACTATCCACTTTCCTGCCCCTGTCTCGTTTGTTCTGTTCTGCCTCCCCCTCCCTCTCTCTCTCATTCTCACACTCTCTCCTCCCTCGCCCACCACCACCACCACCGCCACCGTTGTGTATGTTATGTTGTCTGTCGTTCGGGTCTAGCCTCTCTCTCTCTCTCTTTCTCCTCCCTCGCCACTTCCCTTATCACTTTGCCTGCCTCCCGTCGTTTCCTTTCTTTTCACCCCACCCTCCCTCCTCCATTCCCTTCCCCCCCCCCCCCCCACGTAACTTCCCCGCGACCGTATTGGCTGGCTGAAGGGTATTCGTTATGCTAACACACAGCGCCGCGCCATCACTAATCAACACACAAACACACACATTTGACACATAGGGGCAGGCATCATCACGCTACCAACACACACACACACACACACACACACACACACACACAAACACACACACACAGTAAGGGCCCGGGACACAGCATAATTCATTCACCAAAGCACTCGATTGCGTTTCTCTGAAGCGTCAGGGCGTTAAGAGCGCTACTAAACGAAACCGTGTCTTCATTCTCTAATAATCTCTGCTGTTCATTACGAGATTTCCTCTAACTTCCAACTCTCGGGTAGTTTCTTTCCATTCATCCCTCTCTATCTAGGTGCTGCCGTTTGCTCTTTAACCTTAAATCAATAATTTAAGCTACTGTTGTACAAGAAACCATTTAAACTAAACCTCTGATTTCAGCCCTTACCCCGTCATTCCCCCTCTATCTATCCATCTTTCTCTTCCACACTCTCTCTATCTTTATATCTCTTTTCAAAACTCTCTCTATCTATACCTCTTTTATTCCTCCCTCTCTCTCTATATGTATAAAAGATCTCTTCTACCGTCACTCTATTCTTATACCTCTTCCTCCCTCTCTCGATCTATCTCTGTTTCTGTCTCTCTGTCTAGATCTTTCTCCTCCTCCCTCTCGCACTTTCTCTTTCTAGATCTATTTCTCTCTCTCTCACTCTCATACACACACACACACACACACACACACACACACACACACACACACACACACTCTCTCTCTCTCTCTCTCTCTCGTTCTTACACTCAAGCCGACAAAGTTGTTAGCAAGTCTCACCAAATAACTGCGTGCATGACCTTTCGTTTTGGAGGCGCGGCGAGGGCTGCCGAGTGCCGACGCGTTCGTCCGTCCGTCCGCCGCAAACCACGAGAGAGCTGTCTCTGTCTCTGTCCGTCCGTTCGCCCGGAACTGACGCGTCCTTTCTACCAATTGAGCGTTATGAGATACTTTAACCTTTCACCTTTCAACGCCGCCATGCCTGCCCACTAGATACCACTGCTTTCTTACCTAATTTAACCCTTCCACCACATTATGTCTCTCTCTCGCTCTGTCTCTCTCTCTCTATGCTACCCCCGTTCTCCCCTCCCCGCCCTCGCCAATCACGTAGTTTAGTCAAAGCTGTAGGCGGGCAGTGTGAGAAGTGAGTTATGTAGCTGTCTGTCTCCATGATACCACACGTACTAAGAAACTAGACAGGTAGATTGGATACCCTTTTTTAAGTATGAAACACATTAACACGGCCGTTGACATGATTATTCTATTATCGTGTGGTAAAACCTTTAGGCTATTTGAGACGCGGTAAGTGCAAGAGAGGGAGGGAGTGAAGATATAAAGGAGAGGTGAGAAGAAGCGGTGATCTCAGAAAAGAGAGCAGAGCAGAGAGAGAGAGAGAGAGAGAAGTAAGGATAGACGAGGATCAGGAAAGAGAGAGAGGAATGGGAAAGAGATAAAGAAGAGGTAAGAATAGGCAGTGATCGGGAAGGAGATAGAGAGAAGGGAAAGCAGGAAAAAATAAGAGAAAGATTAGACACAGAAGAAAAAATAAACGGTGAAAGGGGGCTGGGGGCTGGGAGGAGGGTTAGATTAAATGAACTTGACCAAGAAGTGACGGGATGACGTATAGACTACGCGTTTGACGTCATAGTGACAACATCCCGCAATCAAGGAAGAAGTAGTGATAACCTTTTTTCCACTATCCCAATTACACCATAACACCTTTGCGTGAGTTAGTACACAGACACAGTACGGTCATGGTTGTGAGTGTTTTACTTTATCAACGCATACAGTCTACTTCCATGATGGATGACATTCTAGTCAAAGAGCACCGCCCCTGAAGCTCACTGGGCTGGTTTCGTGACGCGAGACTAGATTTTAGTCCGAGGCTAAATTCGAAACAGCTCAATTTAGGCTCCCTTTGAATATTTTGACCACTCCGTACCGAAATCGTGCCAAATTTAGAACATTGTCTCGGACTAAGCTTTCGTCTCGCGTCATGAAACCGGCCCAGTAGGCAGAACGTCCGCCCTGGAACCGGTTGGTCGCTGGTTCGAACCCCAGCCGCACATCATACCCAAGACAACAAGAAATCGGCATTTTGTCAGCTTTCCCGCATAGTGCTCGGCGTTACGGAAACACAGAGCTGAGACTGGTTGGCCTGGTGTCAGTGTACTGTGACTGTGTGAGATAGGTATTCTGATGAGCCATCTGTTTATCTCTACTGGGTGGCAGCACGTTTACCTGTCTAGAGAGCCCAGCCGTCGATATTACCTTAACCCTTTCACTGCTATGGTTATTTCTCAAACTAGGTACTAAAAAGAGAGGTCCCAATCTCAAAGATTTGCCTGTTCTTTCTTATACCAGATAAATGCGATTTCAGTGGACATACATATGCCAAAAGCCTGAATTCCAGGCTCGAGCCCAGTGCATATGTTGGTGTTTGTGTGTTGCATGTCTGTGTGTGTGTTTGTATGTGTGTGTGAGTGTGTGTGAGAGAGAGAGAGAAAGGGAGAGAGAGTGTGTGTGTGTGTGTGTGTGTGTGTGCGAGAGAGAGAGGGAAAGAGAGAGAGAGAATCTAGTTAAGTAAGATGAGAAGACAAGATAAAATATGACCAGATTGGCTCGGGTAAGGTAAGATATGATTAAAATCTGATTTTTAAGCTTGTTGGTTTTTCTCGAGGACACTCATTATAGCAGAAAAATCTATTTTGTCGGTGATTTTCTTCAATTGTCAATATGTGTCACTGTCACTGACACTTGTCACTGACATATCGCTGAGTCCCGGCCAATAGGTGTGTTGTTTGTCTCTGTCTACTGCCTACCTGTCTGTCTACCTGCATGTCTGTCTACCTGTCTGTCTACTGTCTACCTGTATGTCTATCGGTCTGCCTGTCTGTTTAACTGCATGTCTGTATTTCTATTTATCTTTGTCTATCTGTCTGTCTGTCTGTTAAACTCAATGTCTGTATTTCTATCTGTCTGTCTGTCGGTTTGTCTGTATGTCTGTTTAACTCCATGTCTGTCATTATATCTGTTTGCCTGCATGTCAACCTGTCTTTGTCTATCTATCTGTCTGTCTGTCCGTCTGTTAAAGTCCATGTCTGTATTTCTATCTGTCTGTATATTTATCTCTGTCTGTCTATCTCTGTGTGTCTGTGTCTGTCTAACTGCATGTCTGTCTGCCTGCCTGTCTGTCTGTCTGTTTGTTTATCTATCAATCTATAAATATATCGATCTATCAATCTCTGTCTGTCTGTCTGTCGCTCGGTGGGTCGGTCTGTCAGTCTGTCAGTCTGTCTGTCTGGCCGTCTGTCTGCCAGTGGCGGTGAGGGTGTGATGATAATATATAAGTTTGTTATTGCCTGACTAAGAAACAGCTGACTTGTCTGACAACATTGATATTTCAGCTCCTGATTGTCGTTTCATTATTAAAACATTGAACACTAGACCACCGACCCGCTCCCCTGGGTTCACACACAAAGACACGCCGACACACACACACACACACACACACACACACACAAACACACAGCGAGAGACACACACACATACATGTCCTCAGAGACACAAACAAACAGACACACACTCATACAGACACGCGCACAGCCACACACACACACACACACGCACAGACACACAGACACACATGATAAGCCAGCTATTGACATAACAGGTCGCATTGTTTCGAGCACGATAATATTGTTATGTACAAACAAAGTTTAAAAAACAAACAACAAAATACAAAAACTCACAGACAATTAAATTTAATTCTCTAGACAAACCAGCGAAAGAAAGTCCTTTAGAGCCTTATGGCCCATGGACCCGGAGCTTATCCCGGTTTTTGTAGCGTGAAGCGCTGGTCTATCACAGACTACTTTCCCCAACCCACATTGTGGATCGGTACCCATTTTACACCTGGCTGTGGTGAGGTGAGGCAATTGGAGTAAATTTTCTTGCCCAGGAAAAAGACAGAAGTGCCCCTGGTTGGAATCGAACCCGGGGCCCCCGGGTTCTGTGCTGCGTCGCTACTACCAATTAGGCCACCGCACCTCCACAAACTATCGAAATTGGGGGAGACAAAAGATCCACAAATCGTTATATTTCTATTTATCATTGTTTGAATAGCAGTGAAGCAACTTGGCAATCAGTCGACTGATATGGGCTATATTTATTGCTTATCTGTCTGTGTATTATGTCTGTGCGTATGTATGTCTGTCTGTATGTGTGTATGTATGCCTCTGTCAGGTCTGTCAGTATGTTTTTCATTGTCCAAACATCTGTCTGTCTTTCTTACCATATGTCTGTCTGTCTGTCTGTCTGTCTGTTTGTCTTTCTCAATGTCTCACTGTCCGTTGTCTTTCTCTCTGTCTCTCTGTATGTCTGTATGTCTACATGTCTGTTTCTCTATATCTGTCTGTCTGTCTGTCTTTCTCTCTATCTGACCGTTCGTTGTTATTGTCTGTCAGTGTGTGTGCATGTCTGTCTATTTATATCTATATCTACCACCAGTCGGTCTGTCTCTACGTCTGAATGTCTCTGTCTGCCTGTCTTTCAGTCTGTCTGTATATATGTCTGTCTGTCTGTCGCTCTTACTAAATGTCTGTCTGTCTGCATGTCTGTCTTTCTATTTCACTGTCTACTTATCTGCATGTCTTTGTTTCTATCTGTCTATCTGTTTGTCTATCTACATGTTTGCTTTTCTATCTGTCTGTCTATCTGCATGTCTGTCTTTTTACATGTCTGTGTGTCTGTGGGTCTGTCTGTCTATATGTATGTCTGTCAATCTGTATGTCTGTCTTTCTATTTGTCCACCTGTCTGATCTGCCTGTTTTTCTCTCTCTCTCTCTCTCTCTCTCTCTCTCTCTATCCCTCTGTCTCTCCTCTCACTCACTGTCCTTTCTTTCTGTCTCCCCCTCTCTCTCTCCTATCACTTACTCTCCCATCATCTCATTGTCTTTCTGTCTCTCTTTCTCTCTCTCTCTCTCTTTCTCTCTCTCTCTATAACACACACACACACACACACAAACACACACACAGACACGTTACCAGTAGATAACCTACCATAGAAACGGGGCTAGAGTTTGAAAGATAAAATGCCACCAGTGTGAACTCTGAATCATGAGACAGGACCCACAAGTCCGATACGACAGACTGACACAAGGACAGACTGACAGACTGGCAGACCAATAATAATCTGTCCCACGAACAGTCGATATCCTTGAAAATGTGTCTGTCTGTCTGTCTGTCTGTCTGTCTGTCTGCCCAGTATTCCAAGGAGGAAAAACCCACCCGGCCACCCACACTCTCCGTTTAAACTTTGGTGCCTTCTCAAGATAACAATGATCTAGGCCTGATACTAATAATACCATACATTGTGTTGTGTGATTCGAGCACGGGCCCTACGAGAAAACAATGAAGTGTATCTGTACTGTAAAATGTGTACGTTTAGCCCTTTCAATACCAAGGTTTTTTTCTAACCATACTACTATAGGTACTGGACACACCAACATCTTCATGATTTTATTGTTTTTTGTGTGTGTTATTTTTTTTTGGGGGGGGGGGGGGGTTGTTTGTGCTTTTTTAAATATATAATA
>JAUEKZ010082081.1:0-12667 GCA_031471865.1 Melibe leonina | reverse complement strand
GCTCTTCCTTTAATCTTGATTAGAAAAAAGGATGCATGCAATGATTTTAATTTGTACTGACCTATATGGTAGCGACGTAACACAGAACCTGGGGGCTCCAGCTTCGATTCCTACCAGTTGCACTTCGGTTTTTCTTTGGGCAAGGAAATTTACTCTAATTTACTCACCCCATCCAGGTATAAAATGGGTACCAATCGACAATTTGGATTGGGGAAAGTAATGTGCGATAGACCATTGTCATTTGTCCGCTTCACGCTACAAAAAAACGGAATAAGCCCCGGATCCATGGGCCACAAGGTTCAAAAGGACTTTCTACTTTATGTGGAATTGTCAAGGGTATTTAAGTTGTGTCATTAGCCTCTCCTTTTCCCCCTCTCCCCCTCCCTTTTGAAAAAAAAAACAACATTTTTTCATTAAATTACATGCATAGGGGTGTCCTCAAAATCCAATGAAAATGAAGGCTGTCAGGAACAGAGAGGTGGAGGAGAAATGCTGAGCATGAACGTCGAGAAAGTAGAGCTGATTGATATCAAGAGCAAAGCAGTGATTGGTGAGTGTAAATGGTTTTTCCCCTCTTTTCCATCTTCGTCTTTGAAAAAATTCCCCCTTGTGTTTGCTTGGGAGGTTTTTTTTGTCCAAACTTGGACTGACTTCCTTTAATTTTTAATTTAACCTTTTATTTAAGAAGTCCTTGACCTACAAATTTCTATTTGCATTGCAGGAGAGAAAGTGATGGGAAAATGGACTGACGGCTTTTATTATCCTGGTGTTTTGAAAAAAATAGAGACAGCGAGCCAGAGGTAAACTTTTATTAAAGGGTAATATTAAGATCGACTGCTCAGCCTGTGGTAGAGTAAGGAAGAGAATGGTTATTAGAAACGGGCATGGTTGTGACAAAGACAAAATGGCGTCGTTTTTTATTTGTCTCTCTCATGCCTATTCCTAATGACCTTTCTCTTCCGTAAACTTTTATATCTGCAATTAAACTATTTGACCTGTATTATAATTGTTCTATTCTAAGTGTCTCCGTCTGCAATATTAATTTTAAGTAAAAAAAAATTTGTCACATCCTTCATTACATACTTAAAACCCATTTTTTTGTGGATGAAAGCGAGGGTGATCAGGGATATAAGTTCGCAATTGAATTGCATGCATATAACAATATAGATTGAAAATGAGGCACCATCATTATGACAAGTTGTATTTTTAATTTATATCCCGATTTCTGTTCCTGATGATAAGATATCAAGTGAAGTTTGATGACGGCACCCAGAGGTGGTTAGGACCAGAAGGACTTCTCTTGGTCAAAGATCTGCCTGTGGGTCAGAGCGTGATGGTGATGAAGGAGGACGGTTACTACGAGTGTGGCATGATCCTGGACCACTCGTGGACAGCCCATAAAGATGGCAAAGAAAACACTCTCATCTACTCTGTGGAACGAGATGACGGAGTCACTCAAAAGTATGAAATCAATAGAACATTATACATTACACAATTTAATCATTTGTTTTGCTTTATTTTCACCTTATATGTCTTACAATATTGACTTTTGTTGCTGTGGTAAAAATTCATTAATAATTAACTTGATTGCTAGTTTCATCGTGTTTGCAATCAAATATTGAATCTTATTCATAATTTTTGCTTTTGTTTAAGGGTAGTTATCAAATAAGAGTTGTATTTTATTTAAAAAAGACATTAGAGAGAAATTAGGTTTATGGATCTATCATCTTCTTTTGCATATCTTCTTCAAGATGTCAACGAAAGTGCCTGTTGTTGAGTGAGGACCAAGCCGCTTGCTTAATAAGTGACCATGATGTGAATTTGCCGTTTGACACATTCCCTACTGCAGCAACTAAAGCAGGGGACATTTCACTGGGTCAGTGAGGATTGTGCTTATTTAGAGATTTATTCAATGGAATATCCAAAAATGTGAAGATGAGGATTAGAGGTTTGGCTGAGCTGACTAAGGAATGTTGATTTTGAATGGAATCTGATATAAAATAAGACTCACTCTGAAAATGAGTTGTCTTTTTTCATATCATATTAATTGGTTCTCGCTTAATATTTCTTTAATGGTAAGAATGTTTATCTCTCTATCATCCTTATTTTTAACATTTTACAGCAATATTTACTGCAATTTCTGTCTTATGCCTATTTTGATCTCGGTTATTGGTTATTCAGGCATTTAAAAGATAACATTTAGCAAAATGAAAACTCATGAAGCTTTGTTTGTTATAATCAACCATTGGCGGACATATTTACAGATAATCTGGTGGAAGGCAAGAGGCAGCACAGAGCAAGGAAAGCTGCATCTAACAGTGATGCAGACTGTGCTGAAAGTAAAACGTCGAATGTGACAACAGGCGAGGAAGAGACAGCCTCCACCAGCCATGAGGGCCAAGAACAACCTCGCAGCTCACGGAAACGAAAAGTGGGTCCTGTGGCAACGTCAACCCCAACTCCAAAGCTGACTTCAAAAACAATGCAGAAAACTTGTGAGTTGTTTCATCTGCTTTATTAACTATAGAAAATCATCAGTGCCTTACTAACCATCTGTACAAAAATAGGGCCTTCTTTTTACTAGATTACAATTCAGATTTTTTATAAAAGCAAAGGTGTTTTTTAAATCTAAAATGCAAACTTTCAGCTCACCCTAGCACTTCTCATGTGAAAAAGTCTTAGTGTGCTTTTTTTTTAAATTCATTCAAATCTGCTGTAATGGAAAATAACCGAAGTCAGGCAGCCAAATTACCAGACTCCAATTAAACTAGGTCATCACATCACACACATGTTTTGGTTGTTGCATTTCCCATTAGAATTTTGTATCAAACCCACAGCCTTGACTTGTTACTATTGTTCCTTTTGACTTATTGGTAGCACGGTCTAGTTTAATTGGAGGCCAGTTAGTTCCCTGTCAGACTCCCTATATAGATATTTCAATTGCTCAGACACTCTCCGCCCAAAGAGCAAGTACAGTTTGTGTTTTTAGTTGTTGTGTTTTATGGCACCATGACAAAGTCTAGTGTTTTGTCTTTCAGGTACACCCATCAAGTTCAGGAATGTGGGTGTGTTAGGGAGTGTGGTCTCCTCCCCATCTGGGTCACGAAAATACAGAAAAACACGGCAAGGTAGATACACCATATTTGTGTTCAGTAATAAGTGTTGATTGAAGGATTACTAAGAACAATCTAGTTAAATGAAATCCACCTTTAAAAAAAAAAAATTCTTCACAGTTATATTTCATTATTTGGAGTACAATCCTATCAGAGGAACGATTACAAGGAATGAGAAGAAAAACCCTCTTTCTTGAATAAAATTGAAATTACTATTTTCTAAACAATTTTCATTCTTTTTTGAAATTTCAATAAGCCCATGTAAATTATCATTTAAAACATGCAAATTTATAAATTTTCAAATCTTTACCTCAAAAACTCTTTTATGTAAACTTCTTTCAACATAAAAAAGATACCATAGAAAAAGACCTTTTATAGCTGTCCGAATGTACGATTGTTTTATACATTGGTTGCTGTGAAATTCTTAGTCTAAGATCTTGTCGGATTAGTATTTACCCGTACAGAATTCAGAAAAAAATATTTTCCAAGGTTGATTGTGCAAGATTCATTTGCTCTTTGCTTTGTTTCCTTTTGTAAACCAGGTCTGTTTGGTCAGAAGCTTTCAACCCCCTCAAACTTGTTCAAAGGATTGACTTTTCTGTTGACCCATGTTGAAAAAACAGAGGAGCAAAGACAAGAGGAGAAGTGGATATTAGGCTATTCATCTCTTGAGGATACGTCACTGGATGAAAACCCTGATGACAGTCAGTGTTGATTTAGCCATATTTTTGTATACGTGATTATATATTATTTAAAGAAGTGTCGTTTGAAGCCCTAAAACATTTTTAACCCCCTTAAAAAGGATTTGTGCAGGTTTACAATAATGAAAAATGTTTATGAATGAAAGTTATTAACAATTTTGAATGGAGTTACAATGGAGTGTAATGACAAGTGTAAGGCTTGCTGTCTTTTTCTTCTTGCTGTGTGTTCACAGACTTGAGTATCACTGTCTGTGAACACGCATTATTGTCTGGTTAAAATACTGAAAGTTCTTAGTCTAAGATACGTTTTACAAAGTAGTAGCAAGTAATCTTAAATGTTGAATCCTTTTTTTTACGTGATAGTTGTTTAGTGTGATTCTTGATTTGCTTATGGTGGAGGCACTGTCACAATGAATTCATATTCTGTATTGAATTATTACAGATGAAGAAGTCCACCCTTTTGTGAAGGAGCAACTTCAGTCTCTCATTGAAGAGGGGGGTGGGAAAGTTGTGGAAATGTATGACGAAGAAGAGGCAAGTCACTCTTTGTGTTTGAACTTGTACTTTCATTATTATTTCAGCAACCATTCTTGGATCAGAGAAATTGTAAAAGAAATAAAATCCAAGTTGTCACACAAAACTTGGATAAATTCTACACAGGTTGCCAAAAAAAAGAGATGTTTCTGTGTCTTTTGGCTCTTGTGCTTCTTTAATTCTGTGGTTCTCCTACTCTAATGCTACAGCAAAGATTAAAATATGATAAAACATGTCAAAGAATTGGAATCCTTTGCCAATTTATCACTCAGTGTCCTTGATATGCACTTCCCTTTTCACAATGTTCTGCTCTTGTTGTTGTCAAAAGCTTTTTTTATCACCTCTACCTTTGTGTACCCCTTATTTCCAGATCCAGAAAGCAGAACCCTCATCTTGCTACCTGATTGCTGCAGAACACCAACGTACTGTCAAATATCTTCAAGCTTTGTCAGGAAACATCACAATCATTTCACATGAATGGATTCTCCATTCTATCAATGAGGCAAGCCTGCAAAACTTTCACATTTTTGTCTCATAATCAAAGACTCTTTTGTTGCACTTCTTTTTTCAATCCTTAATTATTAATGAAAAATACCAGAATTTAGTATATGTGTAGTTCAACAAAATGTGTTATTAAAGGAAGGAAAACAACAAATAGTGTCACTACAAAGAGCATTTTAAAGAGAGTAAGATTTATATTAACTCTTATTTCTGTACAACATGAAGATGCAGAGAAATATTGTTATTGTAGTAGAGTATAATTAATCCAGTAAATTAGGCTTTTAATGCCTTTGCTGGTCTTTGGTGTGCAGTTTCAGACATCATTGAAAAATCTTTTATTTAGTTCTCATTTGAAAAAAAATAAGAAATGATTTAAAAATCCTCTTTATTTTATATGCAGTGTCATTTAATTCACTGTTTGCTGTCTTCTCAGGGCAAGTTGCTTGGTTTAAAAGCCTTTCTGTTGCCTGCTGGGATTAGTCTGGAAAAGAAAAAGCTGATGGAATGGTAAATTTGTATGGTTGGTCCTAGACTTTCACTTGTTAAAAGCCTGTATTGAAAACATACTTTATGACAGCTTTATAAGTGACAATTCGTCTGGGCCATACCTTTACTATCAAAGTGAAATTATTCAATTTGTTAAAGCTCATTTGTTAGATTAGCAGGTATCAGCAGCTGATAAAGTTATGTGAGACTGAACTTAAGCTAGCATCTAATTTTCAAATTTAGCTCAATTCAGCCACCCGTTGAATGTTTTGATCACTCAAATTTCAAATAATTCTAATGAGTTGAAATTGAGCTAAATTTGAAATTTAGTTTCAGACTAAATCCTGGACTATTGTCCACCTTTCTTCAGTGATTATTTCAAATGATCTCATTGAATTTTGTTTTAGAAATGTATTTGAAGGGGCAGCTGTAGAAAGTATTTTGATATTTAACAAATACACCCATAAAGATGAAAATCAGATTTGTTTACAGCAGACTCATAATTAGAAATGTATTTCTCTAGATTGTTCCTTATTGAATTCATTTTCTTAATTATTTAAATATTTCTTTCCTTTTTTATTCAATTTCAGCAAAAGCACTTGCACGCAGTTGATGAATTTAACTATTCTATTGGTGTCGAACCGAAATGAGTTTATTGCTGCTTGGGCTTCTATCCTAAGTGTTTCCAAGTGTCGTGTGGCCACGAGATTTCCATCAAAAGCCAGTAAAGGTGAACTAAAATGTGTTCTGGTTATAACGTATTATCCATTGATTTGAGGCTTGATAGTGTAACTTGAATTTTCCTTGTTCCTTCATTGAAATAAATTATATACTTATAATTTACTCTGCAGTTATAAACTGATTGAGCCAAAAGCACTGTCTAATGTTCATGGATTATATCCTTTTGTGTTTCTACTGTAATGAATCATCACACTCAGAGCGTTTGTGTAATCTTTTGTTTATGTTGTTTTACAATGAATTTTAAAAAAATTCTTATTGCCAGCTGACCCAGGTGTTGATTACGTTGTTTCTTTCTCATTGCCAGCTGACCCAGGTGTTGATTATGTTGTTTCTTTCTCATTGCCAGCTGACCCAGGTGTTGATTATGTTGTTTCTGATGCAACTTGCCCACCTGCCATCGTCAGAAAATGCAAAAACCTCGACGTCCCGTTGGTGTCTTCTGAGTGGGTGGCTCAGTGCCTTATAAACAATTGCTTGGTTGCCCCCTCATCACACGAAAAGTATCAACATGATTATGGTCTTGTTGCAACAGAAAAAGGTTGAACAAAGAATACCTAAAAAAAATTTTATGGGTCTTTATTTTTAAAGTTCTTTACACCAACATCATATTACTGTAGAATTACTTTGAATCAAAAGTAATTCCACTGTATTTTTTCAAAAAGCAAGACTCACATTCACAAACTTTACCCTTTCACAGCAGGGTCTAATTTTAAATGAACTGAAACATGCAAAATCTTAAAGGTTTTCCTGTTCCTTTACAAGATAATTAGATTTAAGTCAACTTTTGGCTATTGGTATTTACCAGTTTGCTTAAGTCTGATTTATAAGAACAGACAACTCTTGAAAATTTTGATATGTCTAGTTTGATTTTGATCAGAAAGAGCCTAAGCATTGAAAGGGCGAATGGGTTATTAATTAAAGAGAAAGATATGGTTTAAATTTTTTGATAATATTGTATTGTCTGATTTGGATTGCATGCTAAGCAAAAAACAGTAAAATCTTTTTGAATTGGTTTTAATTTTAAAAGCATTTGAAGATATTTTCTATAATTTTTTAATTTTTACTCTATTGTTGCAATTTTGATGGGAGATTTACTTTCATTCGTAATATATTTTTTGCCCAATTTTTAGAAGCCCTGGAAACGTTTTTGGATTCAAAATAACTATTTTAAAACTCATTTCTTACAATTGTCCTTTTTGACTTTGCATTATTTTCAATGATTTTATGAAGGGGAAATTTTTATTGAAATAAAAATATTTTAATCCTAGACGGGCCACAGTCGGACCGGTCATAGGTTTGACGCTGAAGGGCCAGGGCCGACCAAATGGCCCAATGTCAGCCAAACTTTTACGGCTGATTTTGATTCGCAAAATTATTTGAATTGCCATTTCAGTAGTAATATATTTTTAGTTTATTTTGTGATTATATTAGGTGTTAGTGTTATGGCAACAATTCGAGGACATGGTGAAATTTTTTATTCAAAGTGTTTTATTTAACAGTTGATCAAGTGACAGCATGGAAAAAAAATGTAATAACTATTCATATTGTCGGACTGTGGAGGAGGAGGAGGAGGTGGTGGGAATTTTCAGTTACAGCGAACGATTATAAAATTAATGAAGTATGATCTCAGGCTTAAACTTGAATAGCAGATGTTCCTGTACAGCTCAGAATATGGTTATCCCTGGAGATATTGGGTTGTTTTTTTTTGTTGTATAATCTGTCTTACTAATGAGTTGGCATAAAAAAGATGAAATCATTGTGATACAAATAATTTTTTTTTTTTTTAAAGTATTTGTCATCACTCTGAATATTGTGTTTAAGTGCTTGCTGCTCATATTAACTTTCTTTTCCTGTTGAATAAATGAGTTAATAAGTTTATCAACTTATTTTGGAATTTAACATATTTTTTTAAATTGTAAATCATTTCTCTCTGAAATGTCTCTAGCAGGGTCCAAGTGTGGTAGCTCTTATAACTAGCCTATCATCTTACTTACCCCTAAGCCCTAAAACTCAATCAACAAACAAACATGCTACTGATCCCGTTTCCCAAAACCACTTTTGTTGAACAATTTTTTATTTTTTTTTAAGGTGATTATTTTTCCTTTAAGAGCTCTTCCACTCTAATTGTTTTACCAGATCCATTGATAATTCTGTCATATATATTTTTTCTATTTTAGTTATGTTTATCAAAAAAATATTCTTTGATATTTCTGTTTCAATGTAAATAAATTCATACTGTAAATTTTTATTACAACCAACAAATCTATCACACATTGTGCCTTTCCAATAAAGCTGTGGAACATGTTTTCCTACATACAAAATGTGTTTTGTTGTCTTTATTTTTACTGCATGAGAGTGGGGGGTTGTCGGAAGGAATCTCAAATGGGGGCTGCTACCTCTTTTTTTGTCTCTCATCTCAAACTGTATCATTTTTAATTTTTAATTCTACTTATTTTAAAGTGGCATGGTTTTACTCTTTTCTCCTTTCCAAAGGAACCTGACCGATATCCGTTAAATATTTTCGGGGTGTTTTTTTTCTCGGAGGGATTATTCGCAAAACCAACTACATGTTGCGATGACGATACTAAGGGAATGAACAAAATTATAAATCATCGTCTGCTGTCATTATTATCTGAGATACTTGGAAACATGACACAGCTTTTCTTGATTAAGCGTTAGCCATATTGCGTAACGGCAGAGAGGCGATTAGAAAAATAGTATCTATACCAACATGTTGCTTCTATCTTCGGGATTAATAAAGTTTATCTTATATTATTTCAAACAGTTTGACAATAACCCACCGCGGTTTTTTTTGTAAATTGATTTTAGTGTCAATCATACGATGTTGAGATCTATAGATCCTGAATCTATAGCCCTTACTACAATGTATAAGAGGATCAATTTCACTAATCCAGCGACAAATTTTTAGTTGGGGTTTAGCTTTGTGTAGTTGAAAGCTTTTTTTTTATAACTTTTTAGAGTCAAGATGTAGGCTTACACTTACTCTTCTACACCACATCTACGCAATAACATAAATTAAAATTGTGTCCTGCATATAGCATAGGAATAATAGTGGCATATCAACTTTCCATATTTTTGTGCCAGTAAAACGTAATAACAAATTAAAACTGTGTCCTGCATGTAGCATAGGAATAATAGTGGCATATCGACTTTCCATATTTTTGTGCCAGTAAAATGTGTAAGTAGGCTAGCAACATAACTTCATGTTCTTAGATTCATATCAGCTCTCTCTCTGTCTCTCGGTGTGTGTGTGTCTCCTCTTCCTCAACATACCTCTCTCTCTCTCTCTCTCTGCTTCAGTATACCCCCCCCCCCCTCTCTCTCTCTGCTTCATTACCATGTATATTACTATTGCCCCCCCCCCCCCTCTCTCTCTCTCTCTCTCACACTTCAAGCATGGTTTAAATATTCTCACATAGTATTACTATAGTGCCCAACCCGTGTAAGTCCAAAGGTTATTTCAAATAACGATCAGTTAAGGGGCGGCTGATGTGTATCTCCTAGAAACAATCACAAACCGTGCAAGTCGGTGCAGCACCCTAAGGATGTGACCGTTGCAAATCGTGTAACTCCGCAAACGTACCAAACGGTGTAGTCATTTTCATCAATTGAAAAGGCAATGACAGAGCATGTTTTGCAGAAATTATGCAAAAATAAAATTGATAATCATGTGAAATGAGTTACATTCGATCATATAATGTGAGGTAGTGGTGTTTTGAGTCAAAATTAAGCATATTATTCAGTTTTTACATCCTCCTGTAAAATTTTGATTCAGCGAGATACACGGATTGGCATTTTCACCGACGATGTGTGTGTATGCCTTTGTGGATGATGGTGTTCATTAGACATCAGCAGCCTCACTGGCCGGCGCCGGTTCATTGGGTAGAGCGATTGCCTTCGAAATGGTAGTTCGAATCCTCGCCGTGTAAAGAGAAGGGAGGTGTGTGCAGCGGTACCATTGTATGCTAGTGCTCATAATTATGCAGGTCATCTCAACACCGTAGAAACATTAGAGATAGCGTTTACTTTGGAATTGGAAGGGTGGCGGGGTTCAAATCCCAGCCGCTAACTAAAACGTTAAAATCGGCACTTTATACTTTACTTAGTAGCTGCTGTCCCGTACGCCGCTCATTATTTAGGGAATGGCTATGATTGAGACTGGCAAGGTGCAAAACCATATTCACCAGTCCGAATGAATAAGATCGTCATTGATATGGCTCTAGTTAAAAGAGACGTTAGACGTGGAAATTGAAAGCTGTCATCTTAGTAATAGTCTCATCGCATTTTTCTATGGTTTCAAAACTTTTTTTTGCTCTGCTACATGTAACAAACGTCATATAAGACACACACATACGCACAGCGTGCACACACACACACACACACACACACACACACACACACACACACACAGAGAGAGAGAGAAATGATGAAGATTAGTAAAACACGATAATCCGAAAAACGGTTAATCCGAAATAATTTTGGAATCTCCGAGCATTTCGGATTATCCGTTGTGACGTGTTTGTATATATGTAGTTATTAAAAATCTTCACGATTCTTACCTACTTCATTTCATATAATCAATAAGTTTCAGTGAACTTACATAGGTATTTCAAAAGCCAGAACTGATCAAGGTTGTCTTATGTGATGTATGATGTAACGCGATTACTCTTTTCACCGAAAATTGTATAAACTTTTAAACACTTGAAAAAAATAAAAAAGTGCATCGATATGATAAATACTCGCCCCGGGCCAGCTATATAATCGTACTAAAAAAATAGGTAGTGAGTTCACTTGAAGAAGACAAAGAGAGAGAGAGAGAGAGAGAGAGAGAGAGAGAGAGCGGTAAAGACACCACCTACCCAAGGCAAGCATTTTGAAGCACTTCTTACTCTTCGTCATAGTCTTAACCCTTTCACAGCGAGGTCTGATTCTAACCCAACTGACACCACCTACCCAAGGCAAGCATTTTGAAGCACTTCTTACTCTTCGTCATAGTCTTAACCCTTTCACAGCGAGGTCTGATTCTAACCCAACTGAAATAAACAAAATCTTGAAAATGTACGTGTTCTTATACCAGATAAATCAGATTTCAGTGAACATGTCAAAAGCAAAGAAATCTGATTTATCTGGTATAAATAAGCATAAGTATAAGAACAGGCAAATGTTGAAGATTTTTTGTGTCTTTAGCATTGAAAGGGTTTACTTAAGTCCTGTGGTCACCTGACAATAGTATCCGTGACTGTGGAGTTATGACTAATGGGTCAGACTGGAGCGGCGGGGATCAATAATTGACGCACACACTGTACCTATATGTGACTGTGCTGGCAGTGCTGGCATTGTTAAATACACACAACAGGATCAACCAGCCACCCCACCGCCACCCCCCCCCCCCAGCCCCAATCACACAACACCAGACTAAGCACTAAACATGCGGGCTGGTGACTCCGTTATTCCTGAAGTGCCTAGGTGCCTACCAAGTCTAGTGGACCAAATCGTAAGGTCTTCATCACATTCATATATGTCTACTCCTAACATTTATGAATGATAGAATTATGGCTGCGTCCTACACAAACTAGTGACAGTGGTTCTAGGCACATGGTATTGATTACTGTGTTTCATTATCATAACAGACGTTCAAAATTCTGGAATCATTAAGACGTTTATAATTAATTGTAATTAATAAGGTAGGGTCTGGTTCCGACAGTAACTAAAGCAGATTCAGATAGTTGATTTTGGATTTTCTTCACAGACCTTCGTTTTCATTTCCAGTTGGTTTATTCAAATGTGTTTCGCCGCTCTTTGACTTTGAGGCTCATTGTTATCTTGTTATGTTAACTTAATGTTAATGTCATGTTGCTGTTATAACGAGTAAAATATTATTCTCTGATAAGCGGATTTGCATGTGTTCTTCAGATTGTTCTTGTTTTGATCGCCCCCCCCCCCATCCCCACCCGTAAGGTGGTACATCTCTGCAGCCAAACATAATCAATCCTATGAGAACCGGGAGAGAAACTGGATCAAGACAAAAGCAAGCATGTGATCAGCCATCTGGGCAATATCTCCCGAACGTTAATGCTGTTGACAATATCAAAGTCACCTGTTTGACGATAATACACTTTATGCGTGTATTGTGTGTCAAACCCACTAAAGTGTCCGTTTGGTGAAGATATATCTCTGATTGGTCGATGGTGTGACTATTGCAGCGAGGTTAGAGGGCAGTGGTCATTTTAACAGTTATGATGATTTCATCTTTCCTGTACTACTATAGCGAGGTTAGTGGGCAGTGGTCATTTCAACAGTTATGATGATTTCATCTTCCCTGTACTACTATAGTGAGGTTAGAGGGCAGTGGTCATTTTAACAGTTATGATGATTTCATCTTCCCTGTACTACTATAGCGAGGTTAGAGGGCAGTGGTCATTTTAACAGTTATGACGATTTCACGAGGTTAGAGGGCAGTGGTCATTTTAACAGTTATGATGATTTCATCTTCCCTGTACTACTATAGCGAGGTTAGAGGGCAGTGGTCATTTTAACAGTTATGATGATTTCATCTTTCCTGTACTACTA
>JAUEKZ010081970.1:4459-16482 GCA_031471865.1 Melibe leonina | reverse complement strand
ACTCTGTAATACATGGGTCACATGGGAAAGAAATGTATCCCATCCTATCATGTTCACAGGGCATAAGCTGTAAGCCTTTAAAAGCCACTAGAAAGGGGATTGCATTTGGTAAATAGAGCTATTACAAATTCAAACAAAATGGAAAGGTATTATAGGAGTGTTATGGAAACTAACTAAAAGTAATGAAAGTGAAAGAAGAATCATTGCAAAATTACAGGTTTTAAGTGTAGAGATAAGGCAGGCGTTATGGACGTTGTGTATTGAAGTTGTGTTTGTTTTGTTCTCTCAGAGTGGCTTCCCCATTGGCAATGCTGTACAGCACGTCTGTCCTGGAACACCATCACTTTGATCACTGCATCATGATATTAAACAGCGAGGTGAGACTATAGAACTAAAGTGGAGGCTTATAAAGCAGTGATATCCATTAATTGTGCTCATCGACTTCACACTTTTTACTTCCACTGGCCAACAGCAAATATTGAAACACATAGGACAAGACAAGCGCCTGTTAGGCTTGTTATAATTTGTTTGCGGGACACAGACACTGCTGTATGAAGGGCCAGGTACCCATTTTGCTGCGGGGTCAACAATGGGGTTTTCCAGTCACGGAAAAAAATCCGCCCATCAGAGGCATTGAGCCCAGGACCTTCTGCGCAATAGTCTGATGCTCTACCAACTGAGTTAATGCGCCCCCATCATACATACATACATAGATATATCTCTCTTTATCTGTTGTGTCATCAAAAGGATGGAACATTTTTATTTTTTTTATCAAGTTTTGCTCATGTGTTAAAATAAATCATTATCATAATATCTTAATGTGAAGATTTAATGCCTTATTTATTTTTTATCTGAAATGGCATTCATTTTCGAAATTTGTTTGTCAAACAAATTGAAAAGGAAAACACTTGGTGCTGATATGACCTTTGCAGTTGAAATTAAAATTCCCTTTAACTCTCAATAAATTTGAAAACTTTTAAACAATGGTAGTCGAAAGTCATTTAATTTTCATTTGTTTTCCTTATTTGAATGCTCATGTTTTTTTGGGGGGGTTTTTGTTGCAGGGAAACAATATTTTCCAGTCTTTCTCTCCGGAGGAATACAGAAGGGCCATTTCCATCCTGGAGCACGCAATCCTCTCCACAGACCTTGCACTGTATTTCAAGTAAGAAACATTCTACCCCTGAATGATTTACTGGGTCCATAACTCAATAGGCAGAGCATCAGAAGTGGCAGGTCGTTGGTTTGAATCCCTGCCGTGTCATGCCTAAGATGCTAGCTGTCCCACCTGGTACTTGAGGTTATGAAAATGGTACCGAGACTGAGATTTGTTGGTCTGATGTCACATGTCATTGAGTGTCTATCTGTGTGTGCGTATGTGATGACGTTCTTTAGCAATGGCAGTTAAGTCAATATGTGTTAACTGATAAATTCTGGTCATAAACATGTTGTTGTAATATTATGAGTATGTTTGGTAACTTAAGACTAGATAATTTCTATCAGTATTGAGATGACAGAAACTAGGTATATATTTTCAGTGTTTTTATCAAATCTTAAGATGAAAAAAAAATTACTATCTATCTATCCCCCCTTTATCTATCTGTCGTTTTAAATTGAATAACTTGACAGAAAACGAGGTGACTTCAAGAAATTGGTGGAAAATGGAGAGGAGAAATTTGTAGAGCCACACAAGAAAGAATTGTTACAGTAAGACATCTTGTATTTCTATATCTGATTAAATTATGTATACATGTACGTACAATATTTAATAAGGCATCTTGTGTTTCTAATTAATTGATATACGTGCAAACAATGCATATATTAACATCTGCTCTCTTATTGATAACTCTCTAATATTTCAGATAAACCTTTCACTCTTATATTTTCTACCATTTTAAAGTGATCATTTTTATATGTCTGCTTGTTTGCCCACTCTCTCTCTCTTTATCTCTCTCTACCTCTCTCTCTCTCTCTCTCTCTCTCTCTTTCCATTTCTCTATTTTTATTCAACCCTTTTTACAACAATTTGAAAAACATGTTCTAAATTTGTGAATTTAAATTTTGCCTTTATCATACATCTTGTTTTAGATGATCATCATTTACAATATTTTGTTGAATGTTTTCTCAGAGCAATGATGATGACGGCTTGTGATGTCGCTGCCATCACAAAACCGTGGAGAATTCAGCAGCAAATTGCTCAGCTTGTCACTGCAGAGTTTTTCGAACAAGGTGACATTGAAAAATCTCAGCTTGGCCAAAAACCAATTGTGAGTAGGATACATTATCATACTTGTTCAGAATTTTGATAAGTTATTTAAGTTGAATTTTTTATTTGAAAAAGTGGGTAAAAATATTATTCTTGTTTAGTACACTAGAACACACTTACCAAACACATGTAAACCAAAAATATGTCTGAACCAAATTAAGACAAAGGTCACCCTTTGCTTTTATAATATGCTGTTAAACCCAAAGGAATTTTACCTCGACACAGCTGAACCTAAAAAACCCAAATCTCAAAGATTGGATAACATGATGTGAAGTCCAAATTATACCATGTAGGAAACAATCGACAGCTGGAAATAGACTAGTTTTTACATTTCTCTACTCCATTCACTAAACACTCATACACACATGCACACACACAGTCCACTCTAGTCATAGTGATTTGCTTAGACCCAAGTGTATAGTCTTTCTGTGTGGGTATTGGTAAGTCTAATGAATCACATTAACGGCTAATGATGCCCTCAGCACACGCCAGCTTGGCATTGGCCTTAAGAGTGAGAGTGAGAACATCAGGTTTATTTATGATCAGATTATCCAAATTCGAGTATTTGAACATTTTTGTTACCCTTATCAAATAGATGAACCAAGATATGTTTAAACCAAAATGATTCTCATGTCCCAAACATTTCGAGGTAACAGTGTTCTACTCTAGTAGGCTAGCAGTGATCTTCTCTGACTTTGGGCTCACATTTGAGACAATGTGTCTTAATACAACTTTGGAGTTTCCAATCCATAGGCACAAATTCAGAGGATGACTGAGAGGTTTCAGATCTCTATCTGTATGGTCCAAAATTTTAAAATATAAAATCTCACAATCACGGACGTATTGCCCTTGGTGAAGGCGCATTATTTACTTTACTTACCCAAATTATAATGTTATCATTATTCTGTGACTGACACCTGAGATGCCCCGCCTTCCCATGGGATAGGCCTAAAAGAAAAATTTCCCCTTGGCTATGTCAATAAAAGGGTTTTATTAATTTTTAAAAATAAATGAGGTGCAAAATTTGGTACAAATATTTCCTCCTTTTATTGCAGCCAATGATGGACAGAGAAAAAAAAGATGATTTACCCAGAATGCAAGTTGACTTTATTGACTTTATATGTAAACCAGTATACGAGGTAAATATTACAAAATTCTATTTGTATTTTAGTTCTAAGACTAAAGTTTTTAATAAATGATTAAAAGATTTTAAAATTTGCTTGAAATATTGAGTTTTTAGTATTTTCATAGCCTTAAGTAATGGTCTAGCTTTATACTTGCAAGATGGTTTCCCTAACTTTCAACCATAGTGATTATTTTTTTTAGAAAGAAAATCAAATATGAAATTCTTTTGAGAGGTCTTTCTTTTAATTTTGTAAAGTTCGTTAAAAAAATTGTAGATAAATGCTTGCAAAAATTCCATCCTTTCATTCATTCATTCATCTGTACCTAAAGGCCTTCGCAAACCTTTGGCCAAGACTATCTCCTTTTAACGATGGATTAAAAAGAAATCGTCACAACTGGGACATGTTATCAAAGAAGCAAGAAAACGGTGAAGATGCGCCTCCTCCAACAGTGCCAAAGCAGTTGCCTCCCATAAATGGACAGAAAAGCCCATCTCCAAGAAAAGCTAAGGGTGCGACACCATCGGACTCTAAAGTATCCAAAGCCTCTAATGAGGACAGACAACCAAGCCGATCTAAACCAGGGACACTTCCAAAATATCTTAGATCTGCTACATCCCTCAAGAAGCCTTCGGCAATCAGGGTAGACCGTTCAAAAAGTAGAGAGATGAAGAAAATGTCTTTGTCACCGATAAGGCATTCCGGTTACACAGCTTTGGGGGTCTATGCAGCGTCTTTGAGATCGCCTGGAGTCTTTGACAAGTCCTTTGATGTCAAACGAGTTAGATTTTGATTATTTTTTTTTTTCGTGACAGCTACATTTCCCCCACAATTTGTGTTGTTTCAAGTTGTAGAAAATACTTTGAGTCAGGAGTACAGCACAAGCAGTTCTCAATGCACAGTTTATTTCTCAACACGCAGTGATCTCCTGTCTTTGCCATATATTTTCTCATGAACATGCTACCACGTGCATTATGTTTTCTCTTTTTTTCATATCTGTATCTATCTATTGAGAAGATCTGTGACAATTTCCATCTTTCATGACATCACCTTGACCTTTTTTCGTTAGCACACAAACACTCTATCTACCATTTCAGTCAAAATTGTTCTCACACTCAGAAAAAGCTGAAATTGGTCACACTTTTAGATGGCTTGTTTAAGTCTCCAGATAGTTTTAGATCAGATCACATGCAACAATGATCTCTCAAGCCAGTTTCAAGTTTATTTCTTTAATAGTCATTGAAGCCAAAAAACACATGCTAACATCATCAGGATAACAATAGTCACTGGTATCTTTATTAACTAATTTACAGCATTAACTATGGTCATGCTAATTGTACTGAACAACTCTGTAATGTAACAGCATTGAAAAGTGCAAGGCATGCTTATTCATGTATTAGCTAGACTGGATAATAACCTACGACAGACATTTATATCACAAAGAAGAATTTCTTTTACAATTTGCTTTCCAGTTAAAGTGAGGCAATGAAATCTCTTACATTCTCTTCATATAATCTTTACTTTATAAAAGGACTGTTATATTTTAATGAAAGAGAAAGTTTAATAGGAAAAGGCATGAGAAAGACAAACACTTGTCAATGGATAGCTAATCCTTTAATTTCTACTTACACTTAAAGAACTGTTTTCTTGCTTTCTTGTTGTTTATATAAGGAGAAAAGAAATTTGGTAATTGTCACATCCGATCAACAAAAGCTTACATTTTTTAATGTTTTCTTTCCTTGACGACTTTCTCTTTTTCCTGTTGATTAAAACTGTTATTTCCTGTGTTTGTATTCCATGTTGTGTCTCTGTGTCTTCTTGAGTTTGTGCAGCAGACAGAGAGCTCTATTCATGTCCAATAGCCGGTGGATGGTAAGTGTAGTAGGATAAGGACTGTGTGACCTTCTTACCAACAATTGTCTCCTTCTTTCTATAGCTTTTCTCCAAGATAAACCTCCATCTCAAACCACTTGAAGATGGCTGCACAAATAACAGGCAGCATTGGCAAGGTTTATCTGAAGAACCATCAGAAAACAGACAAGATTTGTTAAAAACAGGTGGAGCTTAATTTTATTCTTGATTGCCATTTTGTAAAAATCTTTATATTCCACACATAACTTATTAACTCTCTCATTAACTACCATGCCATATTAACACTAAAACTAACATTCACCAAACAAAAGATATGTTTATGTGCTGTATTTCCATTGGATCATTGATTGTGCAAGGCATGAATAGGTAGGCACAAGGACAACTCAGTTGCTGTTACATTTTCTTTCATGGTCAACCCTTTCATACCAAGGTCTGATTCTAACCCAACTGAAATATGCAAAATCTTGAAAATGTACGTGTTCTTATACCAGATAAATGATATATCAGTTCACTGAAATTTGATTTATCTAGTATAAGAACAGGTGCAGGCAAATCTTTAAGATTTTGGTGTTTTTAGCAATGAAAGGGTTAAAACTCGCTCTTAGTTCCCTTCCCTTTCTTTCTTATTCTTTTTTAACACTTTTTTCCCTCTCCAGACAAGTCTCCAAAACTTTTGAAGTCATGCTCTTGATATTTTGCTGGAGCAGAAGAATTAATCTGACATTGTTATTGCTTACTTTTAGTCCAAGTTTATCTCATTTCTAGAATCACAGCAGAAAAGGTTCATGGCGGGTAGATTTGGATACATTTTCAAAGATGTTTGTTGTAGATTCTTTTATAAGACTTTTTTCTTACTTCATCTTTTAGTCAATTTGTTTTTGATGTGCTGTTCTAAACTTTTGATGTGTGCGGTAATCTTATCGCAATCTCAACTTGCCTTAATGACTGCAGACTGTGGCTACTCTGAAACAACAACTTTTTGTTGCTTTCATTCATATTCTTATCACCAATAGCCTTAACTGTAACTGTAACAAACAAGATTTAATTATTCACAAGCTTGTACTAATGGATTCCACTTCTACTTTGGCTTTTTACATACTGTAAATTGTATTACAAATATTCCTATCTCATCATTTAATCAACAAATGTACAATTGATGAAAGTGAGTTTCACAATTCTTAATTTATTTCAAGTGGAATAATTCTTGATAAATCTTTTTACTCATATTATTTAAAACTCTCTACGCTGATGAGAAATGCAATGCAAAAAAATTAATACTGATTTCTAGTACTGAGATTATGCAGTAAATCTTAAACTTTCTTTTTTGTTCGATTTCACCATTAGAAGATCATGTAAGTAGAAAAGAGCAACCTACCCCTCACACATTTAATATTTTTGTGTAATTAGTGCATGAAACTGGACACAAGGAGACACATTTAATCAAACTTTTTTGACGTGTCCAAACTAAAAGTAAAATTACCTAATTTCGAAAAAAAATTTAGTCATAGTTTTTTAAATCCTAAATAATTTTAATACCTGTTGCCACAATGTTCCCCAAACAGTTCCTGTATAACAGCACACACATTTTCTTCTTTATGTTTGCATTCGCACAAAATTTATTTGCTTAGGTTCATCTCAAATAGCTATTTTTTATTCCAAATGTAGTGATTTGTCAATTGCACTCTATTTTCTGAATAGTTTGAAATAATATTACAATAAAATCCAGAATAGAGTCTCAAAACTCCTCGGAAAATAGGTTCCTATATGTAGGTATGACAAATGCTTAATTGCAAAGTTTTTATAAAAAGTGATCAATTTAAGACATCATCTGATGTCAAAAGTCACTGACATTTTTATCACAAAAAAAATAAAATAATTTTATAATTTGCTTTCCAGTTTCAGTGAGGCGATGAAACCTATTATATTCTCTACTGTTTAAAAGGATTGTTATTTTTTTAATGGAAGAGAAAGGTTAATAGGAACAGACATAAGAAAGACAAAGACTTGCCAATCCTTTAGTTACAAATCTATCGAGTCTGAATTGTCCTTTCTAATACATTTCTCCATTTATGCTTTTTGATCAGAAAGTTCCCAAAAAACCTTTTATTTGTGACAGCTTTGGGTCTGGTTGTCAATTACTGAGAAAAAATCTTTGGTTTAATAATTATTTTTCCAGGCTTGTTCTGATGATTATTACCCTTTCACTTTGAACTACTTTTGTGCAAATGGATTAATTCTGTCGTAGCCCGATGATTGAATTAATTTTTTTATTTGAAACTGCACCCATGTAGTAATGTAGTATGAGAGATTAAGCTGTCCTATCTTGCCACCAATTGCACACATTACTGTAGCTTTATTTTGGCCATAGACATCAAGACTGGATCTTGTCATCAGGTCCTCATTATTGTCTCATATTATGATTTGCTTTCTCATGCAGTAATTGCAATATACTTTATGTTTATTTTATGGAAAACTTACATCCAAACAGCCTTTTTGTTGCTTATCAGAATACCATAGATACATGCAAAATATTTTTAACTACCAGTAATCATTTTCAAGTAGATATCAGAGGGTGTTATGATAGATTCTGATATTTCTAAGAAAAGAGTAAAAAAATGTATGTATCTGATTCATGTTATTCTCAGTAGTTAGTGTTTTTTTGGCCTTTGTCAATTAAGTGTATAAAATGAGCTATTGCATAAATTAAATATTCTTTTAAGAAACATTAGAATCTCTTAATGAGAACCTTAGGGTTCCACTTTTCATTTCTTTACAACAAATCAGAATGAGACGAATTAACAGACCATAAAATAAAGTAAATGACAAGAAATTTAACTGAATTTTGAATAAGGTTAAGTTAAATGATTGTCACTTGCAGTACTGGGAATGATTTCCATTGTAAAGCTTTGAACATGATAAAACAAAACAGTAACTCTACTGAATTGATGATTTTTAATGATAGAAACAAGTGTCAAAGTCTACTTTTTACTTATTTTCTCTTTCCAACTCATTAAGACGAAAAAAACCACAAAAATAACTCAGACAGCTCTAGAGCAAAAGCCGACCAAGAAACAGAGAGCGACAGGCACAACGACAAAGTCCAAGTCTCAATAGAAGATGACAACAAAAAGTCTTTAACCATTTCTTCATCTGAACCAAAAATTTTAAATGTAAGTATTAAATGAGATAGGATAAAAATAACATATGTAAAGTGCATTTCGAAAGTGCTTTATGTTTGAAACCTCAAAGAGTTTTATACATCTATTTTCCCTGGCCAACAGCAAACATGGAAACACATAAGACAAGACATGCGTCTGTTAGTTTATGGGAATGGGACAAGGACACTGCTGTATGAAACACCAGGTACCCATTTTACTGCTGGGTCAACAATGGCATTTTCCAATCCGGGACAAAATTTTCCCCTTAGAGACATTGAACCCAGGACCTTCAGCGCAACAGTTTGATGCTCTGCCAACTGAGCTAATGCATCCCTTAAGACAAGCTAAGCTTAGATAAGATAAGATAGATCTTTATACGCCAACAGCTTGCATAGTGTAATCAATGCTGGTTATACCACCAACCATTAAGAAGTGCCACTACCAAACCTAAACCAAACCAGATTTAACACGCCTCACACACTCAGTAAAACTTGTTTCCTTTAGCTGGTGGGTCACTCTTTAGCTATGAGACGAATACGGTACACTTACTATATGGACCAGCAAACAGCAAGGTCTTTCTTCTTTCACCTCTCTCACTGTATCTGTATCGCCCTATATCACTATACGTGGTATTTTAATATTACCACTATTCTTTTTATACCGCCAACTTTATGCTTTCCCCATGCTTGGTGGTATAACGAGTATTTAATGTATAACATGGCGATGGTAATACTAGTAAAGTGTTGTAGACAGTTGAACGATGATAATGATGATGATATTTAAAACTTCTCAAGAAAAGATTTTGAGTGTGTACAGATTTGTTAGTTGGGCTGTGCCTTGTCATGAAGAACATCTTGCACAGTTATTTCCCTGCAATGATTTACAGAAAACCCCACTGTCGACCCAGCAGTAAAATGGTGCCTGGCGGAGGGCCAGCAATATCCTAGTCCCACAAACATATCGTAACACATCTAACAGGGGATTGTCTTGTCTTATGGGTTTCAATGTTTGCTGTTGGCCTGGGGAAGTAAAAAGTGTGAGGGGCGATGAGCACAAATCGTGGATATCAGCCCTATATAAGCCTCCACTTTAACACTTCAATCATTCTATCATTCATACTTGATGAAAACTCCATTGCATTGTCCTAAACTACTCTACGCTGCTACAATCTGCCTTTGTTTTCTCTTCTGCTTAGTATACAATAGAACTTAGAAATAATGATTTTGATAGGTTTGACCATAAATACTTAGTATTTCCAAGGGCCTTACTTTCATGATCTAATATAAATCCAATTTGGAATACAAAATCATAGAGATGCTATCTGACTTTTCTAGGTAAATAGGATAAAAGTGAAAAGCTCCACGAAAGGCAATACGTCCCAGTCAAAGAGAGGGGACAAGAACAAGGCAGTACAAAACCACGACTCCAAGAAATCCAAATCCTCCAAGAGCACCCTTTGCAACCTCAGCTGACCAATGCTCCCATGCTCCCTTCCTTCGTGTTAAATATTTATCCAAACTCAACCAACATGTATTTACAGCTTTAAAAATATTCACCATGATGAGTCGTGAACCAATCAATTCTTTTCTTCTTCTTGATGAACTCTCCTGCAGCAAGAGTAAAGATGTGTGTGCAGAATTTTGGTCCTTTGATTCTCATGTGGAGATATGAAGAGAATGAGAACAAGAGACCAATGACTATTTTTTGTTACTGCCCAAGCAGCCGACAGGTTGTCTCATTATCAATACATATATTACCATTATGATATAATATATATATATGTTATATTTTTGTAATATTCAAATTTTTTTTCCTATTTTCAACCAAATCAAAAATGTGTCCAAGATTCAAATAACACATAGAATATTGTGTAAAAATCTGTCTATTTCAAACTATTATCTGTAAACTGGAGTAAAATGTTTAAATATTTCCTCTTCAATTTCTATCCTCATTCTCAAGTTTATGAAGAGAATTCAGACAAATGCAAATACCTGCAGGAACTTTTACTTGATTCTAAAAGTAAAAATCATTAAGATTTATCAATATATTATATTGTATCGAATTGTCCATTTTCTTTTAGTCAACCATCTTGCTTGAATTTTGACGATTAAGACTATTGCAAATTTGGGTATTTTAAAATTTATTCGTTTCATCATTGATATGAATTGTGATGAATTAAAAAAAAAAAATATTATTTTGGCTTTTTATTGGACAGGGTATGACTTGGTTAATGTTTTCTATGGAAAGCTATCACTTTCTTCAATGACAAGTCTAATGATGCCCTCTGATGTGAAAATACCATATTGCTTCCCAAGATATTTATTGTATTTAAAACTTCAATGTATCCTGTTAGGATTATGTACAGTAGTCTGTTCGTTTTTCATGTTGTTTCCTTTCAGTTCTACGCACTGACTATAATTCGACCAACATTCAATTTTTCATAAGATCAGCAAAATAAATTTTTATATAATATATGGTAGTTAGAATGCCAGTCTCATTTCACATTAGAGCAATTTTTTTTTTTTAGCACCACCTAGAGGTGTAATGACTGAGTGTATAGTATTTGTCCTCCTCCATAGTCAAAAGCTGGCAGTTGGGGAGAATAGCAGTACAATAACAGGTTGCGGTTGATTTGGTATTTTTAAGTCCTATCAATAAATTGTACCTACATTTTGTAGCAACCCCGATATTTTTGTAGAAGAAAGGCTGAGAGACAATGTTAAATATAGGGAGAGATAAAACAAGAAGCTTCTGCATATTTTTGTTAATTGATTATCATCCCCCCACCCAAAACCAATCTTGGACTTCAATTAATGAATCAAGACATTTTACTCAAACTTCTGTGATTGATACAAACATATGGAGGGTTTTGAGTAAACTTGTAAATTTAAAAGAAAAGGGAAAATTGATTTTTGAACAATGAGTACTATAGTCTAGTCAAACTGACACGAACTCTTTGAGGATGTTTTTAATGTTTCTGTATTTCTTATGTACACTAATTTCTGTGCCCGATTCTTTCACTTATGCACTTTTCCGTACCAAATGTTCATTTCACCTTTAAATTCAACCCCTCCAAAACTTATGTTTTTGTAAATAGTGGATATGGTTTTATATTAAAAATCTTATTTATACATAGTAGTTTTTGAACAACTCTTTTAATTTGAATTCAATGACAGTGAAAGAAGGAGAGACAGACAGTCATATACTATATGATAAAAGGTTTAAATTAATGAATGAGAAAAGAGGTGATAATGAGAGGTAATATGACAGTACAGAAAGTAATAATAGTAAAAGGGACTGTGTACACATTTTCATAATCATTTCTTTCATTTTCAATATTTTTGCAACCAATCCTTAAGGCTGAACCTCTTCCTTTCACTGAATAGTTTGTTTTGATTACTAAAACAGTGGACTCTAGTTATGCCGACATTGTCTACTAACTACATTCTTGATAAGATCACCAGGGCCGAGATGCCCAATTTTACCTAGCAAGGGAAATAACTCTGCCAAAACTGTCTTGCAATCGCTAAAACACTTTATCTTTGTACCTTCCTCTTCTTTATAGTTATTTTACAGTTCACTCCTCTCTAGTAGATTTTCCCA
>JAUEKZ010081859.1:0-16487 GCA_031471865.1 Melibe leonina | reverse complement strand
AGAGAGAGAGAGAGAGAGAGAGAGAGAGAGAGAGAGAGAGAGAGAGAGAGAGAGAGAGAGAGAGAGAGACAGAGAGGTTTGTGACTCACATTTATTTATTTTATTGTGTTATCTCTAATACAACGCGTTCTAATTGTGCCTGACAAAACACAAGAACAGGCAATGGATGTCCCTGTTTACAAAATAACCAAACATTGATTACATACCGCATCTTCGCTCGCTAATTCTGGGAAAGTCTTTGATAATATTGCACAATCACTAATCAGGATGGGAACCGTTCGGGCTCGTAGCGATGTTTTTCACATTGGATCAAAATTGGTGTATGGATAAATAAAAGCTGTGAAGACTAATGGGTTCGGTTTTAATGTCTTTTGATATTCTCATCATGCGTTTCATGTTCAGGTTTATTTGTGGTCATGTTGCCATAGCTGTTTTTATTGTTCTTGGAGCTGGTGGTGTTTTAAAATATCCTGGTTTTAAGTTTTCTGGCAGAAAAAGATTAAGCACCGATTGAACTTTGAACTCTGCTTATGTCATAATAATTATTATATCAATTTCGATTCCATTATTTTCATGGAAGTAAATTTTAAATTTCAGTATTAAAATCCTAAACGTTTGAGCTCTTTTTGAACAGACTCCCACTACACACACACACACACACACACACACACACACACACAAACACACACACACACACACACACACACACACACACACACACACACACACACACACACAAACACACACACACACACACAAACACACACACACACACACACAAACACACATCTTTAGCTATTAAACGGAAGGTGGCTCAATTCAGGTGCGATATGAGTCACTTTTTCAACGTGGCAATCCCCCCCCCCCCCCGCCCATCCCTCTTACTTTTGAGTTTTGAGACAGATGAATAGTAACCATGGACTACACCCACGGCTAGCCATCAGCATTTAAGTAATGACTCGTAATGAGCGGAATGTTAATTGACTTACGAGAGAGCCCAATGTTTTTACACCAGGCTATTTGTTTTGGGGTTTTTTTCGGGGGTATTTATTATGTCCTGTTTTCTTATCCTTTTAAATCATCTCTCTCTCTCTCTTTCTCTCTGTCTTTCTGTCTATTCCTTTCTCTCTCTCTCTGTCTTTCTCTCTCTCCCTCTCTCTTTGTCTTTCTCTGTGTGCGTGTCTCTCTCTCTCTTTCTTTCTCTCTCTCGCTTCTCCCCCTTTCGCACTTTTTGATTTACTTTAATTTTCAGGTGAAACAACCTGGTCCACTTTAAACATAATGAATTTTATGCGAATTCCTAAGGGATTGTGTCAGCATACTTTGTAGTAAAAAAAAAAACCCCAAAATACACTCACAATAATATTGCAAGTGGAGTATTTCGTAATCTTTGTATCGTAAGAATCAGAAATATCGCAACAACCAAGAATTCGTCCAGTCTCAAATAACATGACATGCTGTAGCTCAGCCTTTTCTTGGTGCTATAAAGTGTTATTTGAACAAATTGTCATTACTTACTTATTCCTAGAACCTTTTACTGTCTTTGAATTCCAGTAATATAACATAAAATTGTTGCCATTTCATCATGATAATCACCACTATATTATTCATTAGAAATTATCACCCGCATCATTACCATCATCGTCATCATCACCATTATCATCAATATCGTCATCATTGCATAATATAATATATTAATATTATTATCATATCATTATTGCGGTGATCATCCCGCAAGCAGGTTAAAATAAATCTACCAATAGTTCATTCTACGAAGAGAAGATAATAAAACCCGTTGTTTTGTGATTGAATTCTTTCTGTGAACCTAATTCTTTCGGTACGCGCCAAGTCTCCGCTGTCCAATTTGTTTCTTCATTGGCGTTTATTTGGTCGTGAATACCTTTCTCTCTTTCAAACTACCTGCACGTCTACGAAAGATAATTCTAGTTTGTGTATATTTGTCGCTACCTGTCTCTACAATAATGGCCCTGGAGCTGGTGTTTTCTCGCTTAAACCGATAATAAAGCTACATTGGCTAACGGTACTTATTCTGAGTGCCAGGTACACTTAAGCAGTTTCTCAACTTGCTACTAATAATGATAAAATACAATCACGAAGAGGAAAGGAATAAGAGATAGGGAAGATACACCGGGACAGAAAGAGCTCGACAGATGGATATAGAGAGACAAAGTAACCGACCAGATGAACAGAGACGATGATGATGATTATTATTATTGTGGTTACCACAATAATATTGCTAGTGGTGGTGGTGGTGTTGGTGATAGTGATAGTAGTGGTGACGGTGGTGGTGGTGATGGTGGTGGTAGTGGTGACGGTGGTGGTGGTGGTTGTGGTGGTGAAGTTGATATTTTTCATGACATATGCCAAAATCCTGAAATTCAGGCTTTTGGCATATTGTGTCAACTCACTGAAATCTGATTTATCTGGTATAAGAAATTGTACGTTTTGAAGGTTTTGCATAATATTTCTGTTGGGTTAGAAACAGACCCCGCTGTGAAAGGTTAACATGTCTTGGTGCTTCCACAGCATAGTGATACTCGTAGAACAATAGTCTTATCCCAACCCTCATACATTCCTTTTTTACTGCTAATTATTTCACTGGGGTCATTCAATTACTTTCTCATTATTCTTGGTATGTATCGACAAGCATTTTAGAAACAATCCAAACATTTCTTTACATTATTCCCTATGTATTCATAATTATGGATTCTTATTCTCATACGTTTCTACATTCTTGCTCCTTCCCTGCCTATCCCTTCTTCCCTCCCCCTCTCCTTCACCCTCTCTCTCTCTCTCTATCTATTTAATTCTCTATCTAATTATATGTCTGCCTCGTCTGTACTCCATTCACACAGATAGACCATCTTTATCTCAATATCTTCTCTTCTGTATTTTCATATGTTGATTAATTATTTAATCATGATTGTCTCCTCTCTCTGTCTCTGTCTCTCCCTCTCTCTCTCTCTCTCTCTCTCTCTCTCTCTCTCTCTCTCTCTCTCTCTCTCTCTTTCTACCCAAATAAAATACCCATCTATCTACATATCTTTCACTATATCATTAATCTCACCAATAATGTATCCATCCTATAAAGTGCCACTCCATGATCCCTGTAATGTCTAATTTCTTTCTCATAAAACAGTGCCCTGCTCTGAATGCTGCAGATCATCCTTGTTATAAAAATGTTTTGTAAAGTTCATTATTCTGATAAAAAAAACTCCATAAAACTTTATTGCAAAATGTATCGGCTTGGAGACACTTTAGAACAGTATATTATTACAATACGTCAAAGGCAATACAGAAAGGGGAAGAAATAAGAGAGAGAGAGAGAGAGAGAGAGAGAGAGAGAGAGAGAGAAAGAGAGAGAGAAAAAAAGAAAGAGCTTGGAAAACCATGAGTCCAGAACTTCCTGGTCTCGGCTAGAATACTGAAGCTTGCAGTGCAGTAATGTGGGGAGCAAGTTTTGGAAAGCACTGGAAAAAATATGCCGTGCAGATACGAGACAAAGTCAAAGAAAGTAGAAAATTGGAAAAATAAATATCTAAGTGTCCAGCACGGGATTTAGACTACGGCAACCATCGCCTCGCCAACAGCACAAGACTGCTAGCCTACTACCCACTTCTCAATCCGCTTAGGCTGTTGTACGAGTAATAAAAGACCAACTACCCCCTTTACATTAGAACACGCACGTACTGGTTGTAATAATAGTACTAAGGTCAAAGGGTAAAAAGGTTATGACTTGTCCGTTCCGGTGCCTACCAACTTTCATATAACTTTTTCTTTGATAGGTTCCGTGGGTCAATCTTCTCCCCCTTTGAAGTGGAATACCCCATGCGTGATATGAGCGGACGGTAATTAAATGTAATAAAGTAGGAAGTGTGGAGCCAGCCCACAGCTACAGGGTCTTTGAACGAGTGAGGGGGGGAGGGGGGGGGGGGGACACCATTAGATCTCGGACCTTGCACCTCGGACTGTGGACCCACCTGAAATCTCCCGTTAGTACTTACTTGCTTACTTACTTATTTACTTACATAGTAACTAACCTACTCACTAACTTACTTGTCGGCGCAGTATACTGACACCGGGCCAACGAGTCAACGCACTGTTCCCGTAATGCCGAGCGCCTGGTGGGACTGCTGCTAAAATGCCGATTTTGATTCAATCAACTTCATATTTTAGAACACGGCCAGGATTGGAACCCCCGACCTACTGGTTCTGAGGTGGGCACTCTACCATTGAGCTAGGGAGCTGGTAGGTCTTGGTGTGGTCATCGATGAATGACGTGGGCAGTTTTAATGAAGGGACGTGAGAGGGCGGCGGTCGGAATGGGAGGATCGCGAGGCGGCGACTGCGGGAATTCCCGTTCTGTCGTCAAACTCTCAACGACCCTTCAGCACCAAGCTGGTCATGATTAATAATGATAATAATAATCTGCCGTATTCGGAATGTCTCTATCTAAAGCAGAGGAAGTTCTGCCACCCTCCGGAATGTACATATCTTGCTTGGTAAGTAGGTAGACAGTAAGTAGTAGTGATGTAGAATGTCCTCTGGTGCAGTAATTGCACATCCGCTTTGAGCGCACATTTTGTTTGACACATCAATTGACTAAAACAATGATGATTAAAGGAGCAAAGTCCTGATTTTTTTTCTGCTCTTGAATGTAGAATCGCCCATTACCATTGAGGATTTGAGTGATATCAAGCAATGGGAATATATTTACTAGCATAAGAAAAACCGAAGTTTGAAGGAATCGAAACTCTCATCTCAGGTACCGTACTGTATCTCTGCCAGCCAACCAAACAACCCACCGCGCGGAACAAAGAGGAAATTAATTTGGTTGGTTTGGTTGTTGCCAGTTTATGACCCTTTTCAACGCAGTTTAGGTCTATCAAAGGCGGAGCTCTCAAGACAAATCAATGTACTGCCATACAGAGATAAACGGAGAGCTGACTTGAGTATTTCTACCAGTCACAGTATACTGACACTGGGCCCACCAGTGTTAGCACTGTTCCTATAACGCCGAGCGCCTGGTAGGGCATCAATCTGCTAAAATGCCAGTTTTAACATCTTAGGTATGACACTCCCGGGATTCGAACCCCCTACCTACCGATTCCGAGGCGTATGCTCTGCCGATCGAGCTAAGGAGCTGGCATATAATATACACCGTATTTTCAGTTCCATACTTAACTCAATGATATGCTTCAAAAATAAAATCTGCGAATGGACTTAGTTCTTAGGCGAGTGTTTCAACTACAGCCTTAGTTTCGCAATCTATCTGAGTGGACTTTGCTAATTCAGCCACAAAATGGAGATGGAGTCAATCTTATTTGTTTGCATTGTGTAAGGTGTTAGTTCCCTGTCTTAGTTTTGCAATCTATCTAAGTGGACTTTGCTAATTCAGCCACCAAAATGGAGATGGAGTCAATCTTATTTGTTTGCATGGTGTAAGGTGTTAGTTCCCTGCATCCCTGGGATTTTGATGGTGTGGAGTTCCCTTCTCTCACCCTCTATTTGTTTTTACAAGAGACTGCGTGGGGTGTTTTTTTCGTCGAATGTTTTTGAACTTGGGGAGTACTGTAGTGGGTGCGTGCTTTGGGTTCAGGATTCCTTATATCAACTTGAATTAGCTCTCCTTCCTTCCTATCGTCATAGTCATCATCCTCTCTCTCTCTCTCTCTCTCTCTCCCTCTCCTCTCTCTCTCCTCTCCTTCACGTTCGCCGTCTCTCTCTCTCTCTCTCTCTATCTTTCTTTCTCTCTCTCTCTCTCTCTCTCTCTCTCTCTCTCTCTCTCTGTCCTGTCTCCCTCAATCTTATCTCTCCACTATGCCCTCACCGATTCTAACCATCCCAAGGTCGTTGACATCTTTTACACTTTACGATGCTGAAATCAGAATCTCATACAGAGTAGTTTCCCTTGCACTGTGAATTCCCAGATGGAACAAAAGGATGTTTAACCAATCCATTCCTCTGTAGTTTCCTAGCTCCCAACTCACTGTCTGTCACCTTTTCCCGTTCTTCTTATTTATTTACTGTAACTTCAATCTTTTTTATTCATCTATCTATCAGAGACAACAGAATATCTTACACAACCTTTCCCCTATTAAGATTGAGAGCAACTGGTGCTATGGAAGGGAAAATCCGGCAATGACCTCTCAACAATTCAAATTGGTGCTGAGCTGTGCACAATGTTTACCACGACTTGCAAAGCCTGTGCAGAAATCGAATGATGATAAATGCATGTCTTGTGTTCTCGCCGACCTTTGACATTTGAACTGTTATGTACAGCTATTACTGTTTCACTGTGATTGGTCGCTTTTCGCCCTCGTATAAGTGTTGACACGTTCGGCAATGAATACCAGAGTCGTCATGGTTCAATATCTATCTATCTAAACGGTGTTGGAACCTACCTCTAATCTATCTCTACCTATCTACCTATCTATCTATCTATATATATATCTATCTATCTATCTATATTTATATATATCTATCTGTCTATCCATTTTTATATGTTTCTTTCCCTCCCTCTCGTTTTCTTAACTTTTATTCGTCGAACACTAAGGGGCAAGTTGATCTGTATTATAACATAAATTGAAAAGAGAATGTGGGCGTAGCTCTACTCTCTAACTTGTGAATGCCTATTTTAACACGCTTGGTGGATTATTGGGTGGAGTACTAGGCGAAACTTATTTCGCCTAGGTGGAGTAGCATTCACGGACAATGCGAGAGGGTGTGCCGCTGCAAATGCTAAATGCAAGTCTCAAAGTTCTTCTTTTTCGGTGAACTACAGAATGGTTATAAATGTGTGGTTAAAATTTTGATTACATTCAATCTATTTTTAGATTAAACGTTCAGGTTACTGTCCTTTCAAGGCTATTTTTAACCACAAATGTACATTCACGTAAAATATATTTTAAGGTATATTACAGAAGATAGACATATAATATTTTGGTATATTGCTCTTCTAGCGTAATATTAGGTATAGAAGATTATTTTATGTGGCCTCTATGTTATTGTCAGTGATATCATCCAGTATAGCTTGAAGTCATTCCGCCCTATAGAAAAGTCTTCACTGTCTAGGAACAGGCTCACGATTTGATTGACTTCAGAGCTTTATCAATTACCATAGATGGGGAAAGGGGTAGCTAACCACTATGACTAGACCGGCAATGAGCCCTTTTACTTATTTTATAGTGTTATAGCACCCTTTCTGGCAAGCTTTATACAGAACAGAAGAAATTGTTTGTTGCTTTTTTAATAAATCATCGAGGACTTTCATCGTTGAAGAAGTACACCTATGCATCCAGATAACTTCCAAACCGAACCAGAGGAGAAATATCTGGGTCGTGACTAAAAATCAAATCTGCTTGATCAGCCCGCTCACATACCCAGTCTAGAGAAGCATTCAGGAACAAAATACTATTCCAAGACATTCAGGAGCAAGAAATATGGCTGATCACCTGCTTGCTTTTGTCAGGATGCAACGTTTCATCCTGGCTGTCTGACTAGTGATGTTTGGCTGCAGGGACATACCATGTCTTATTACGGCTCCGTTTACAGTAACCAGACATTATAGAGCTGTACTTCCAACACTGTTTTATACGGTCTCAGGGGTTGAAAGACAAGCAAATCAAGACTTTCAGCCCGTTTTTGATGTCACCTAAAATGTGTTGATAAGGGGCGTGAAATTTGAAACAACCAAGACGGATTTTGGGAACCTGCGCCTTCTAAATTAGCTAGCCTCGCAAAATTGTTCTTTTCTGTCGCCTATGTGTGCTAGCTAGGCTAGCTTCTCTAGAACTCATCGTGAAATAATCGTCAGCTTGAAAGAACAAGACAGTGTGTTGTGTTATCTATTTAAGCGCACACGGTAACACGCCAAATAATGTCGGCTAGATCGGGTGTGCATATCATTTATTTTTACGAACAAATTAAATATTATTCACAAACACGTCATGAAACAGCACAGCTGCCCTGCGTTAAAGCACTGCCTCTTGCTTGATTCTTTACCTTGTTCTTGTTTCTAGTCCATGACGTCTTGGAAACTAACGCCCACTGAATTTCAATTTAGAAAATAGTGTTCCTTACTTATTGTGCTCTCGACATGCGAGTTTTAAGCCGGGGTGGTTTAACATTTTAAAACTAACCTTGTCTTACTCTTCTGTCTTTTAAGCGGTCGTTTATTCACAAGTGTTGTTAGAATAATGTGGAAAATGGGGAAAAAATGAAGAAAATTAGCAATGAAAATATAGGTCCATGAAAAAAATATCCGTAAAATATTAATTTTTGTCTAAGATGTTTAAAAAAAATGCAAGTAGCGATGGATGGCACTTTGACGAGGCAAAATGTTTTGTATCGTCTTTAGATTTCTACTCAGTGTTTGTTCGCCCTGCCTGGGGGGTCGGAGTTGTTTGTGTTCTGCCTCGTTTTTTTTTTTTTCAATTATCTTTTTTTTTCGATTTTCTAAGGAACAAACTCGAGCGCGCTCTCTCTTTCTCTCCCTCTCTCTCTCTCCTTCTCTCCCTCCTTCTCTCTCTCTCTCTCTCTCTCTCTCTGTATCCTTCACTCTTGTTGCTTCCGTTTCCTGGATTTTACCTCCGTCGTTTGTTGCTGCCGGTTTGTGCCACGTTGCGTCACGCCCCCACACCCACCCACACCCACCCACCCACACCCCGCCCAATCCGCAGGCGCCAGCGCGAGTGTTTGTGTTGTGACGTAATGATTAATCCACAGTTTCGTCGTCCTCGCCGCTGTCGTCGACCCCCGGACCCGCATGGACTCGCAACTGGCAACAGGCAGACTGCTCTCGACTCTCGTGTTCCACGTCAATGATTACGATACAACGGACGACACAACGGCTTTTCTCTCTTTTCTTTCCTCCTTCTTTCCTTCGATGTCACTTATTACTTCCATCGTCGGAGATACGTGTCGAGTGTGTGTTTGTGTGTGTGTGTGTATGTGTGTGTGTGTGTGTGTGAGAGAGAGAGAGAGAGAGAGAGAGATAGCGAAAGAAAGAAAGAAGCTTGTCAGTCAGCCAAGCGGAACCGATAAAGACAGTAAAAAAAGGAGCATAGAATGGAAACTAAGTCTAGATTGGCGATAGTGGTCGTGATAAAGAAATAGTACAAACAGTTCGCTGGAGAATGTGTGCAAATTGTATGCATGTGATATTATGGGTCCTGACAAGTGAAGAGTTAGCGAAACAGACGGGGCGAAGGCAGGGGATTAAGGGGCCAGTTCATAGTTCATATTATAGGTAGATCTTTGTTCACGAGAGTGGTGACAAAACTCTGTCCAATTGTCTCTCTTGTAATTGATATTACCTAGCCTGAATCTAGCTACGAATGGAACAGACTGTTCGCAATACTTTTTGATAATTATGTCGGTAGTACTGACATGAGTCTTTAAGCAGTGTCTTTGGGAAACAAGAAGAAAGAGGGAAGAAAGGTGTTGAACAGTGACCGGGAGATTGGTTCGAACCCAGGACCTGCCACAGCCAGCACCCATCGCCTTGCCAGCAACAGTACAAGATAACGTGCCTATATTATACACTTTCAATCCAACATGCCAAAGATATGAAGGAGAGAGAATTGTAGCCTAGCTGCGCTATTAGAAAAGTGAAATTTACACAATCAAACCTACCGCATAAAATGTGTTATTTTTAAAAGGGAGTGGGGGGGGAGAGAGAGAAATAGTGATAGAGAGAAAGGGATATTAACAGAGAGAAATATTGAGATAAAGATATTGAGAGATAGAGAGAGAAAGATATTGAGAGATAGAGAGAGAAAGAAAAAGAGAGAAAGGGAAGCTTGTTAAAAAAAAAAAACTCTGGCCGCATTTTTATGATGACCTTACCCCGTGTGTCACGGTGACCAACAACGTGAAAACATCCAGCTATGGAAGAAAAGAGAGCGAAAAAACTGGTGTGTTTTGGCAACGGACCGGGCGCATCTTTCTTTTTCTTCTTCTTTTTCGTTTTTTGTTTCTGGCGTCTTGAAACAATATGTCATTGAGACGTCAAATAAATAGGTTTAGAATTGCAATCCCCCTGCGTGTCTTTATGATTTATTTTGTACATTCGAGATCTGAGTTTTCGTAGTATCATATTTGATTTGTTTTTCTCGTTACACTACTGAGTATTGATTGATGAGTAATCAAATTAATTTCTTATGTGTGTCATTGGTTTGCATTTATTTATTTTTTGCACATCAATATTGATTGTTATTGATAATTGTTGATAAATCACCACTTTATTGTTATGAAATATTGACTGCAGAGGTTGTGTTCAGGGATGAAAGAATAAGGGATAGGGTTGAGTTAAAAAGAGAGAAAAAATGGGCTGACAATTGTGCATTATAGAGGTTTATCTTTCATCTTTCTTCTCTCTCTCTCTCTATCTCATTCTCTCTCTCTCTCTCTCTCTCTTCTGTCTCTCTCTCTCTCTCTCTCACACACACACACACACATATACAATTGCACACGCACGCAGAGACACTCACCTCACTCACTTCGCTTTATCCCTTTCTCATTCCCTCTCTGTCTCTCTCTCTCTCGCACACACACACACACACTATCTCTGTCTGTCTGTCTCTCTGTCTCTCTCTGTCTCTCTCTCTCTCTTTCTCTCTCTCTCTGTCTGTTTGTCTCTCTCTCTCTCTCTCTCTCTCTCTCTCTCTCTTCTCCGTATCATTATTCTCTATAACAACTACATACTTCTACTTAATGAGTTTGTCATTCCCCTCCCACACAACTTACAAAAGACGGCCTTTACAGTCGTTCAGAAGACATTGATGCCTTCCTCAGACAAAGCTTACGAGTTGTCCTGATCCATTCGAAGGGCGTACCCAGGAGATCTTCACAAGGCCGTTACAATGAAAAATCGATGAACGCAACTGACCCGTACGGTGTGAAGCCAGTGGCCATGCATTTTACATGTTGGTTTCAAGCTGACTGATAAACCTACCTACCTTTACATTCATTCTTTTTTTTTCCCTAAACCGAACCACATTTTGGAACTGGTATTAATACTGCTTGCTAGGTTTGGGTCTCTCTCTCTCTCTCTCTCTCTTATGCCTTTTTACAACATGTAAATTGTATTTATTTATTTGCATTCATTCTATTTTTTCTTATACTTACCACATTTTTTGTTAACGGGTACTGATAATGCTTGCTTGGTCTTGGTCTCCCTTATGCCTTTTTATAGCATGCAAATTATGCTTTAGGTTATGGTAGGTATTAGGTATTTTAGGTTTATGATCAAAGGCAAGGAGTTGCAAAGCAAATTTTGATAGATTGAATTGTTACACTTTGGAGGAAAAAGAACAAGAGGTTATATATTGTGAAACTTCGTTTTAAACTTAACAACGTTTGTAATACACTTTGTTGTTGGTAGAAAGGACAAAATGACTGAGAAAGAAGGAAGGGAGGGGTAGCGGATTTAAACGGCTTGCGTTGCAAATTGAGACAAAGAGAATAAACAGTGAATAGGAAAGTTGAACCTTGAAAAATAAAACGTCTTATTCAGCACACGATTATGGTGTAGAGTGTATGAACCACTCAATTAATCTTATCCTTTAAGCAGGATTAATATTGTTTCGTAATTCGGCTCACAGTTCATTTCACCCATCGAAGTAGCCTTTCCCTGCTCAGAATTCGTCAACCCGTGACCTTTGCACTCATGATCAAAGGCAATAAGTTCCGGCCAACGATTTAAGGAAGCGATGGTTGGGGGGGGGGGGGTTGGCGATCATGCCCATGGCTTGATCGAAGGGGTCGTCAACTTTCGATTAATCGATCGATCGGGTCTGTTCCAGCCACAATAAAAACCCCCCGGCTTCGGTCAACCGTGAAGCCGACACCTTGATATGTGCCACTGAGCGGGGATGAGAGACCAATGGCCAATGGGCTGCAGGCAGGTTACTGTCTTTGTGGTTAGAAGTGCCGTGCATGTGTTTGGGTACGTGTATGTGTGGTGGTGGTGGTGGTTGTGGTTGTGGTGTGTGTGTGTGGGGGGGGGGGGTTGTGAGTGTTCGGTGTTTGTGGTGTGAGTGTTCGGTGTTTGTGGTGTGTGTGTGTGTGTGTGTGTGTGTGTGTGTGTGTGTGTGTGTGTGTGTGTGTGACCTTGCTTTTATGTATGTGAGACTCTGATAATGTGTGGTTGTGTGCGTACCTGAGTGTTTGTGTGTATGTATTTTATGTATGATGTGTGTGTGTGTGTTTGTGAGCGTTTGTGTGTGTGCCGGGTGGTTAAAGTTAATAGAGAATAAATTAACGTATATACATATAATACACACACACACACACACACGCACGCACACACACGCACACACACCCCCATTCCTATGCTCATGTACGTGCATGAGTGTGCATTATTGCAAACAGCCTTCCATATTATGATGGGCCATCAGACTAAGCTTTTATAATATACAATCTCTCTGACTGTGTTTTCATTACATAATAAATGACATAGATATCACTGACAAGACATCACACTTATTTTTTTCCACATTATGAATAATAATTATTATATGATGATGATATATTTGAAGAGTATCAGATGGGGAGCACCATTAATTAGATAGCCAAACTTTGGAGAATTTAATCCTCTTCTAACGAAAAAAAACAAAACCTGTTGATTTTATATTAAACATTATCTGAGTCAACATAAAAGTATTATTGTGTACTTTTTAGGTTGTTTTTGTTGGGTTTTTTTATACAGAGGATAAAGTTTTTCTCCCCGAGTACCATTCAATACTCAGCACTTGGGGCGGACCACATGCTTGCCCTAACGTCTTTATTTGATGTTGTTAGGTTTGTTGTTTATTTTAGGGTGTTTTTTTTCTTGGGTGTGGCATGTAGGGCTCAATGGTTTGTTTATTGATTTACTGCAATGAAACAGGACAGTTCTGTTTTGTATTAATTGATTAATTCATTGAAATATTTTCTTACCAGCTAAAGTAGCCTTTCTCCTGCACTTAAGGATCGCAAACACAAGCTTTGACACTTTGAAGAGGCATTTGTTATTTAAGAAAGGACAAATGTGTAGATCTCAGTCAAGACCCTGAGGCCTTTTTTTTTACTCTCAATGATTTCCAGACGCAATATTATTATAAACCTCATGATTGCATTGCGATTAAATAAGAACGCTCCCTTGAAGTAAATATCCCGCATATCCCCCCATCCCCCCCCCCCCATTTTTTTTTTTGGCATGTACATTTATTAGCTTTTTAAGCTGAAGGGTTTCTGGTGTTTATGTAAATGGTGCCGTACTTTGGCACCGGATTATATACCCGGGTGCTCTTTTGAGAGACGGAGAAAAAAAATATACCGTATATTTTAAAAAGAAAAACTCAAAGAAGCTTGATGATAACAACGATGATATGATGGTTGGTAGGCCCTGGGCACATGATAAACAGTCATAGAGATTACTTAATGTTTACTTCTGTGGATGGGTAATATTTTTCATCCTAATTGTCCTGTAGTTGGTTGGTATTTAACTGAGACTACAGAATATAGGGTTATGAGTTGTGTGTGGGGGGGGGGGGGGAGGGGGGAGTTGGGGATGGGGATGGGAGATATTATGCGTTTGATGGATGCGGTCCTGAATAAAAGGAGGCGTTTACTTGGCGACCACATCTTGCACTGTGTATTCATTTTGTTTGTTTCTCATTTGTGCTCTTTCTCTCTCTCTCTCTCTCTCTCTATCTCTCTCTCTCTCTCTCTCTCTCTCTCTCTCTCTCAAGTCAAAAGAATGAAGTGGTGTGACTCACCAGGTGTCCAGAGGAAGACAATGATCACCCTAAAAGAAAATAGATGTTGGGGTGTTTACTAATAGTTTTAGGGCGCGTTCAAATGCTTAGTTCAAATCATCGGCCAGGGGTAAGTAAGATTACAGTTACTTAAAAGAACAAAAGGACTTGTACTCCGTATTTTTGTCTCAATAAATTTAAGATAAGATTATAAGATTACTTAATATGGTTCTTTTATTAGACACTAGTTAAAGGTAAATAAGATTATCATCTTTAATCAAAGGAAAAATTACTGTACCTATAATTTCTTTGCCGCAAATAGCGATCTTACAATAAGTAATTAAAGATACATTGAAAGGCATCCACCAGTCTTCATGATAAAGGTGACCAGCCAACCCAGATGATACAAATACACAAACACACAGGTATTATAATGTAGCTGTTTAATGCGAGTTTGGTACAGATGCAGATGCTTATAACCAAAGTCCTTTCCCCCTTATAATGGTTGCAGTGCAATGTTTAAAAAGTAAAGCGCCAGTTGGAATATATCTCCTCACTGCCCTGTTATTGCTAATTATGACACAGATTTGATACCAGTGTCTGGAGTGTAGCTGTGCTGTCGCTTTATTTGATAAAACAACAATGAATGAATCCTGGTCCTTGTGAGTTTCTTTTTAAAAAGAATGAGAATGGGATGAAGACTTCTTAGAAGCGTGCTTTTTGCACACACACACACACACACACACACACACACACACACACACACACACACACACACACACACATCTCTCTCTCTCTATCTCTATCTTTCTCTCTCTCTGTATGTCTCTCTCTCTCTCCTAACAATCTATATGCCCACCTATCATTCGGTCAATTTGTCCATCTCCTATCCATCTTTCTATCCATTTCTATCTATTACATATTATTATTATACATCCTCCATAATTCTCGCGCCTTTTATGAATTAAAAATAGAGAGCAAAACAGCCTCCCAATATTATTACACTATCTGAAAAAAAGTTAATGGCAAAACGAAGTGCACGTGAAGGGGGGAATTTGTGGTGCTCACCGTGGGAACATGAAGACGAGCACGAATGTAGGCCACTAAATCTCGTGCTCTTAAGAGAAGAGTAAAGACGGCATGTGTGTGTATGTGACTCCCCTTCATTTTTTTTTCTTCACACTTTGGGAAAAACAAGTTGGCTGTAATTACTGCCTCCCTTTTTTTTTTTCTTTTTTTTTTTTTCTTTTTTTTTTTTGTCAAATTCCAGACTCCATAATAAACAACCTTGTTTGTGTTTTTTTGGAATAAATATATCGTGATTGACACTGTGGCTAATAAACTGACACGAAGAGGTGTTTTTTTATTCATAAACGTTGTACCACTATAATATTATGATAAAAATATCAAAATGATATTGACGGACGCGTTAGTCAAAGTTTTTCTAATTCAATTAAGAAAGTTGTCTTTTCTGGGGAAAATTCTTATTTAATCTAACATAATGTTATCCGAGCTATCCCGAAAGCTCATGTCATTATAATGGCATCATAATGAAATTATTGTATAATGATATCCATATGTCTTGCGGAAGAGCTATTTAATTTAGCCATTTTTTTTTAATTATGTAGGTTGCTTACATTTTTAACCCTCCATTCCTTAAAACCATTGTTACCACCATGGATCAAAATAAGGCTGTGTATTGTGGCGTCCTAAACCCTCAATAACCAATAAACAAAATAAGGTTTGTGCAACTCTAGTTTTAGCATAGTGTTATTATTATAATCTTATCTATCCCAGGCTCCATCGCCTGACGAACGCCTAGTCCGAGCCTTAATTCTAAATTTAGCTTAATTAAGGCTCGGACTGAATATTCTGGATTTCATGAATGCTCAAAATAATCCGCCTCACCTAAAATTGAGCTAACATTTTAGTTTAGGCTCGGACGTTTCCTTATTCCTGAGTCATAAAATCGTCACCCGGCTTCTTATCATGATAATCATCATGCTTTATGTAAGGAAGGAAAATATACCTGAAGAATAAGCGCTGCATAAAAATAATATGAAAGATAAGAACACAAAAAAAGACCAAGTGACAATCAACAACCCGTTTGAAGCGATTTTTAATTAGAAATTAAACTCTTAGGTTGTTTTTTTACATGGAATGTGTAAAATGGAAATAAATGTTTTTCACTGACGTGTTTATTGGCAAAGCTTTCAAGGGCTATTAAATTTTAAGGCAAAGTTTTCAGAAAGTGTTAAATAATGACTTTTAGAAAATATTATGAAGAACGAAATATCCCCCCAAAAAAACACAAAACAACCCCACCGTATAGACATAGCGATGCAATGTAAGATGGTGCCATTCGTCTGGGAGTCGGTGTTGGTTCCTGCAGTTCCTGCACAGTTTTGTTTATATCTTGTATTTATTTACCTTTTGTTCCCACATGTGCCACAAGCATACACCGTGTCATTGCGACTCCAATAATACATTTTCTACTCCCTCTAGGATTGGGGGCCAGTCAAAAATGCCAATCTTATTCTTGTGTGTATGTAACGTGTGTGAGTATTGTTTGCGCATGCGTTTGTATGTGAGTATGTGTGACCATGTGTGTGCACGTTTGTATTTATTTGTGTGTAAGTACATAATGTGTGAATGTGTATCTGTGTCAGTGACTCTGTGTGTGTTTGTGTAGGGGAGAGAGAGAGAGAGAGAGAGAGAGAGAGA
>JAUEKZ010081858.1:3130-14557 GCA_031471865.1 Melibe leonina | reverse complement strand
GTGTCCTATCCAGAGGGTGACAATCCTTGTCACTTGTCAGTTTTATGCTACAGAAACTGTGATAAACTTTTTCTCTAAAGGCCAATAGGCTCTGAAATATTTACATGACTATTTTCCATTGGATGTAAGCAGACTCTAATTTTGTTGTTTCTTTTCCTCTATGTTTTCTCACATTCTTTGTTTGCCCCACTAAAGGACCAAGCTGAGTACATTGAGTCACTGTTGACAGAGATTGAGGACAGATACGCGATCAAGAAGGACATTATCAAGTATGTTTGTCTTTTGTTTGGCTTGTAGTGGGCAAGCAGTGAGGACACCCCCGTATTTAATTGTCTTTGTGAGCTTTACAGGTGACAGAAAATAATATGTATACTAATGACACTCATAATTTTCAATAACAACAACCTTAACACACATATCACAGCTAAAAAGTAACAGTTCTCTGATTGTCTAATTACATTTAGCTCTATTAATTTTTTATTATCCTGAACAAATTTGTTGCTATTTGCATTCACAGATACTCAAAGTTTGACTGAAATGACTTACTCTTTAAATATTGTTCTTTAAAAAATTACTTCATGCTGTAAACATATTGATCAGAGAGAGTTACAAGATTACTACTTGCCTAAGAGGTTGCTTATATGTCTTTTCAGGGCCCATGACATTGTAGATGGCACAGCAGATGAACACACTTTGATGATTTACTTATCTCTACTCAAACGCAGGGTATGTGTATGTATTTGTTGTAGAAACCTTTTGAGTTTGTCAGCTTTACAACAGGAAAACTCATTTTACAAGGAAATTTCACAGAATTTACTTAGTCTGAATTTAAAGAAGTCAATATCTAAAACATCAAACTACTTAGCAGTCTTAGATTCATCTTGAATATTTTTTTTTTAATTCTCAAACCACAAAGCCAGATAAGCTTAAAAGCAGATGTAGTGTACCACTTTAGAAATCTTGAAATCTTGCTAACATCTTTGAAAATCCAAATAATCTTATAAGTTGTGTAGAGACGCTAGGCTTTGGAGTCAATTTTAGCTTTTGAATTATAACTTTATATGCTTTCCTCCAAATTGAATCCCCCTGTTCTTCTCAGATGTCGTACTCTGACCGTCCTTCTAGACGTGCCATGTTCAGCACAGATGGAAAAGCATCGGCCATGGCCAAGGTAGGGCAATCAATAGTGGAGGCTATGGAAAAATATTGGAAGAGGATGAAATGACACAAATTGTGAGCTTGAACTTGGATTTTGGTCATCAAACTTTTCATTCTTGAATTTTTTTTACTACATATTATGGTTAAATCAATGGTTTGCCTCAACTGAAAAGAAAATCAGAATTGAATCAAGCAGGAAGGAACAAGTGGGAATGAGTAAAAGAGTTTAATGTTTGAATTTTTCCTGTATCAAATTTCAGATTCACCTCTTTGAAAGAAGAGCTCGGTCTTTGTCCAATGACTCCACCTCCAACTCGCCACGTTCAAGATCACTGGAGTCGCCTGGCACACGAGGCCGATCGCTGTCCAGTGGGGGGCGGTCAAGTTCTGCCAACTCTGAGGCAAATGTCAACCGTACACGCAGTAGAAGTCTTTATGAGCAGACAATTGCCGATGGCAATGAAACATCTGACTGGTCTTCAACTGGGTCTCTCATCTCAGGGAAAGAGAAAACTTCTCCCCAGAGAGTCCCCTCTCCTCTAAAAACAGAAGAAAACTCTGGCATTCTCCACCAGACCATCACAGAACGCGTGGTGGAGCAGTTCCCTGTCACTTCTGAGTCTGAGCGGGATGACAAAGAGGCAGAAAGCCAGAGAGTTAGTGAGAAGGAGACGGATACCCTATCAGATTTCTCCAGTGGATCCACAGCAGTCAGAGACAAACCTACAGTCCAAACTATTGTGCCTTCTCATAGTGCACAGGTCTCCAGCTCTGTCTCGGAAAGCCGGGAGGACAGAATAAATAACGGATCCAGGCACAACAGACAAAATGAAAATGTCAGGAAAGTCTCAAATGGAACAGACAGTAAGAATGAGGCTGGGTCACCCTCACCCACATCCAGAACACGAAGCAGACCTGAAGTTCCCCCGAGGAGCAAAAATGTGACAAACACCAATGACCAGAAACCGATGGAAAGCAGAAATGGGGGAAGTCCTGTTGACACTAGAAATCGTCCATCCACTCCACCAAAAAGCATTGTCAGGATGGAGGGTGTCAGATCCCCAAGTAGTGCAGTTCTCAGTGACCTTCGGTCAGTGGAGAGAGAACGGAATCTGAGAAATGACGCAGAAGAAGAAAGTTTCAGAATCAAAATTAAACGCCCCAAAGATTACATCCTGCAGTGGGAGGAGACAATGGATCGACTGTCCGGCGTCTCCATGTCTGAGGAACCCTCCCCACGCCCACCTCTTATCAGTAATTATAGATTAGAAATTCCTTCCCGATCAAAATCTTTTGAGCTCAAGTCCACCCCTAGTCGAACTCAGGACTTTGCATCACGGAGTAGATCCACAGATTTTACCAATAGAAACATTGATAGGGTTCAGCCAATGTCCAACTCTGCACATTCCACTAGAGCTTCTGGGACAAGGCAAATGCCATCTAGCATCAGAAAAGAGGTCTCAAATGATCCATCCCTTGATGGAGTACTTGCCCAATTGCCGGAGGATATTCGACACCAGGCTGCAGATGCATCAAAGTTTCTCATGCAGACCAGCGGCCCTGAAGTGCTGGCACTCATTGATGCCATCAAGAAGGCACGTGAGGGAGTTCAGACCTCTTTCCCCCGAGAAGATGCCAGACCACCTCTTTCAACATCCTCCTCAGGATCCAGAGTACGTTTCCAGACATCACCAATGCAAGCATCACAATCGGCTGCATCCCCAAGAATCCATTCTACCTCTCCGTACCGACGCAATGGGGCATCATCCAATGAAGAAATGGAAAGAGGAGAAAGTGCCATGTTGTCAGTTTCCCCCAGAAGTCGGTCAAGATCTCACTCACCTCGTCAAGCAGCTCAAGCAAAGTCCCACTCAGATTCAGAAACTTTTGTCAAAAGTCCTGAAAGAAGAGACAACTCTCAGGGCCCATCTTTACGAGAGGAAATGCTACTGAGGAGCCTGGGAATGAATGCAAGGGTGGTGGAGGATGAGCGACCTTCAACTCGTATCATGGCCATGGCTTCCTCCCCCAGACGTATCTCCCCGGCAGGAATGCACCTACACCACTCCCCTAGGAAACCTGTAGCCACGGAGAAGAAATACCCTGAAGTCACACGATTGGATCTGGGGCTGGATTCGGATCGTAGTTACGCCAGTCAAGTAGAAGACAACAACATGGATGACGGTACGCCTAGGCGTGGGGGATCTGGAAGAATTCCAAGAAGAGAGGCCTGGGAGTTACAAAAACGGAGAAGAGAAGCCAACACCTTCCCATCAAACCCTGAAGATCCTGCAGCCCAGTCTCGATTCATCGACACGCTGTGTAAAGAAATTGACACACTGAAAGTGAAAGTAGAAATGATGGAGGATGAGGGTATAGGAAGCAGAAACCGCAGTCAGCCTCGACGATCACCGATTGCATTTAATGATAGAATAAATGATTCTTCATATTTAAATCCAGAAGTTCATGAAGAAGATAATGAGCTATTTTTAGCAAAGCGGCCAAGTATGCCATGTAAATTTGAAAGAAATAATTCATGTCCTTTACTAGAGGTCAGTAGTCGATCCAATTTTGCCAGCAGGTCTTCCTCGGTACATGATGAGTCTACATATGTCAAACCCCTTGCCGGGCCAAGAAGTCGAAGGACGTATTCATCTGTTTCTTCCAGCCGGAGTCCCGGCTTGGCGCATTCCCAAAGTACTCAGGGACAAAGTACTGATGGAATCAATCTTGGATATAGCGGCCCGTCAAGAAGCGTCACCCCAGAAATCTGGGGTAATGATTTAAATTCACCCGAAGGCCTGGACCCGAAACGTCAAGAGAAATGGAAACGACTCATCTCTCGAAGAGAATTGTCAGAAGGGGAGGTAATTGAGTTGAAACAAGCCTTGGCCTGTGCTATTGTGGAGCATGACATTCTCAAGGCCAAATTGAACAATGCAAAGCATGAGATCCACGACAAGCTACGTCACACCAACGAAGTGCTTGATGATTGCCGTCACCATCTTGCCAAGTCACAGGCAGAGAACATGGAACTCCGCACCAAGTGTGAGCAGGAGCGGCAGCGTGCAGATGACCTTGAGTCCAAAGTGAAGGACATGGAGAGTACTGTGCACGAAGTAAGTAGTTTCTAACTTGTGGCCTTGATCTTGACTCACAGCTAACAATCCTAAGTTGAAAGTGCTGAATTTACATTGAATTTGGAAATATTTCTAACAATTTGGGCAAGATGGTAACATAATCCTGACAATATAATACATTTCTATATTGTCGGTTCTGTGTTAAGAATTTCTCTCTTTCGATCTATTGGTTTCTATGTATTCTATATACATCTTTTTAATTATTTTCATGTAGTGTTTGTCTTACTTAGTCATTTTGCTCATTTGTCAGTCAACTTCATTCTTATATAGTTATGTGTTATGATTTTGTCCTTCCAGGTGCATAAGGACAACAAACAGCTGGAGAAAGAGCTTGACCACACAGCTGTCATGCTGGACAAATCATTAACCCATACACGGCCAGGTGTGGACGTCCTGCGAGAGGAGAAAGCAAGGCTGGTATCTCGATTGGCCGCAGCAGAAATGGAGAATGAGAAAATGAGAAACGTGAGCGAAATTCTAACAGCAATGGTTTTGCTTCATCTTTTTTTAAAGATAATAATTTTAATCATTTTTCAATAAAATTATCTAGTTCTTTGAAAGAAATATTTAAGAATCTATGAAAAATTGAGGAAGTTCTCTGGACTTTTGAAATGACTGAAATAATCAATCCTTCAATAATGTAGAATTAAGATGTTTTAACCATCCTCATTCGATGAAAGGGGAGGAATGGTTTTTTAATCAGCTTCATATTGATACACCTAAGTACTCAAGTACTTTTCCACTTATTCTTATTTATCTGTTCATCTAATTGTCCTACTCTAACCATCCTTGTCCCCATCCTTGTCTTTTCATGTCTTTATTCCTTCAATAACTTTTTCACTAACTCTCATTAGTGTATAAAGTAGACCCCTTTGTATACGTAAAATTATATAGATATGAGTATGATTCTTTTATCATTACCAAGTAAGTCTCTAATCATTATCACAATATTCCATTTTCTACACCACCCCAGGATGTAGACAAACTGAAGCGTACCCAGACTAAATCCATGCAGACCATGGACGAGCTCAGGGAGTGTCTGTGCAAGGTCAGGAAGGAAAGGCAGGAACTGTTTGAGCAGCTTGAATCCCTTCACAGGCGTGAGCAGACGGCCAAGGTCAAACAGATTATTCAAAACTATGCAGAGAGAGGAATGGTTGATGACCTTGACATTGAAGCAGAAGAGTTTTCCAGACATCAGGCTCCTCCAAGAAATTATGATAATTTAGATTCAGATGAAGGAATGTTTTCTGCATCGCAAGCCAGTGTTGACAACATTCCACGTCGATCCAGATTCCAGGATTTCAAAATGGATCCGATCTCTGTCAGAACTGACACTACTCAAGCTCGCTTATTGGACACATCATTTTCTTCCTCACCCGGTAACACACCCAGGGATTCATCAGGACCAAATGAATTCTATAATGATGAGTCAACCCTGTCAGACAGAGAGATCTATCCCCACAGGAAAAGGTACCAACCAAGAAGTAGAAGCTGTAGTCCCCTCTCCTCCTTCCGAGCCTCATCTTTACCTGATGACACGTTCTTCAACACTTCCAATAATGCTGACAACTCTCTGATCAATCAGACTCTACAAGATATTGAACAAGATATGCAGAGAGAGAGAGAAAATTTGCTATTCAAGGTCAACAGCCAGCATAAACTGCGGTATATTCCATTTCTGGAGAATGAGAATTACAAGTCTCCAAGCCGCTCTTCCTCTCAATCAAAAGGTGGGGCAAATGTAAATCGTGGTTCTAGCTCGGATAGAAGTCCTTATTCAACTCGAAGAATTCCAAACTACCCAGCTTATAACTCAGCCAGGCAGGAGAGTGCGGACAGTGTTGGCAGGAGTCCCCTCCACAGGGACACGCCGCCTGCCAGCAAGAGAAGCACCAGCATGGGTTCGGGTCGTGCTTCACCTCGTCAGAGCATCCTGAAAAGTGGAAGCCGTCCACCCTCCAGAAGTCGAAGTCCGTCCTTAACCCGCACCAATCTGCGAGATGGAAACAGGTGTGCACTTTGAGCTTGTTCATTTTCTTCAGTACCTGCAAAGTTTGTGTTTGACCTATGGCATTGCCATAACTCAATTGGTAGAAAATCATACCTTAGATGTTTCATTCCTTATTTTAGCAGTTGTCCAGTCAGCCACTTTGCATTATGTGAATAGTGCTAACACTAGCTCACTCTTTGTCAGTGTAAGGTGACTTGGTGAGATATTTGAGTAATCCCTGGTTTATCTCTGTGTGGCAATTACGTTTTCTAGATAGTTCTACTTTTGACTATGACCTAAATTGTGTTAAAAGGGCATTGAACAAACCACAACTAACCAGCCAGATGTACTTGAACAAGGAATTTGGATTGTTTTTGTTTTTTTACCATTCACAGACAAACAATAGATGAAAGAATTATACACATTTGTCTGCTTTGTGTTTCGACTAATGTGAAGACTTGGATGCTATCAATCTATCTTGACAGATACTGTTTATAAAAGCATATATGGAGTCAATTAATTCATGATATATCTCGAATTTCAGTCTTTTTTAAAACATTTCCATTCGCATTCACATCATCACTTGCAGATGTAATCAAACCATCCTATCAGTCTCATCACATCATCTTAATTTCTATTTTTTTTAATGAATTATAAAAATGAGAAAAGCTATTTCTCAAGAGCATTCCACTTTTGTATCATATTATAAAAAAGCTTTGACTCATTTAGTTTAAATGACTTTTGTTTGCAGATATAGATTTGCTCTGAATTCTTTTATTATGATATCAGGATGAAGTGATATATGCATCATATACATAAATGCATAGTGTATTTTAACATTCCAGAAGTGGCTTTACGACCCCTGAGCGAAGTGCCTCCCCTGTGTACTTCCCAAGGGCAAGTCACTCCCCTCCCACTAGGCTCTCCCCAGAAAACAAAGAGAAAATGATGGATCAGAGAAGACCCAGGCACGAAATATCCAAACCAGGCGAGATCGCTAGGAATTTACAGGTTAGTGGAAAAGTAGGTAATAAAAAAATGATTTATTCAATATTAGGAAAAAATGTCCATAGTGTGTCCATACATTGCAATGATTATCATGATTACAGGAATTTTCATCAAAACAAGAGGCACAATTTTCGTTCACACACATTCAGTTCAAATGTTCCCATTGGCTTATTATAATGATGATAATAATAAAGATAATAATGATGATAAGAAAAGTACTCATAATAATAGTAATGATCTTTATTGTCACAGATGGCAATTAATATAAGTTTATAAACTCTGCAATATGGGCGTTACATAGTGGAAAACTATATTAATGTAGAAAAAAATACAAATACACAAATAAATAGATAAATAAATGAATAAAATTAATGAAATAAAAATCACAAAGACTCACACAGACACAGCACATGTACAGGCAAATTAAAAAAAAAAGAGAATGATCTTTTCTCTTTCTCACTCTGTGCCTATCTCTCTCTATTTCACTCTCTTTCTCTCTTTATTTCTCTCTCTCTGTTCTTGTTCAGTTAGGTGTTCTATATTTGCTTAACATTTGTTTGTTTATAGTTCAATTCGTACAAACAATTGTGTATGTGCCTGACAGGCTGTTTGTTGTCTTCTTGTGTATTGTTTTTCTGCTGTAATTATTAGACCAGTCTATCAATATCATCAGTATCATCATTATTATTACCACCATCCTCATCATTACTGTAATACCATTAAATGTTAGTTCATGATCAGTATGACTGTTCAAGAAAGGCTCACAGAGCTTAGCTCATCCTGATGTTGGAATATCCTTATTTTCTTTGTAGAAGGAGTTTGACAAAGAGAATAAACTGATTGCAACCCTGTCCCAGGCATCCATCTTCAAGAACAAGTCTTGGCTGGAGGTCCAAAGGTAAGACAATCTGTCTAACTCCTGCCATAGAGTGAAGTAATGAGTCACTTACCTAGATTTGACTAAATAAAAACCTCTGGAAACTTCTCGATACGGTGCAATATAAAAATACAACAAACATAGTATTTTGATAAAGTTTGGTTTAATTTTTAAATCTTTTTTTATTACATTTATGATTTTTTTAAACTAAAAATTAAACCAAGAATTCAGACAATGAACAAAACCCATAACAATTCATGACAGAAATTTACTTCTAAAGTTACCTTACAAAATCCTCAAAGGTACGCTTTAATACATAGCTGACAAGCAAACTGATAGTTATAAATATATGAAATCTTAAAAAAAGTAATTTTAAACATCTTTTCCCTTTTGTGGAGAATTTTGCCGGCACAGTATATCCATTATACAACCAATATTATATCAATGTGTGGATTTCATGAAGGAAATCATTTAGTCTTGACACCTTGTTTGTACCCACCTAACCAGAAACTGTTTTGATGTGATTTTAATGCATTTCATAGACGGAGATTGATATCATGTAACTGACAGTTTTCATCCCCATTTCAGAATCGTATTTCAATGTTTAAAGAAGATCAGGTACAAAAACACAAATGTGCAGATTGAGTTTGGGTTTTTGGCAAATTTGATTTTGATTTTAAGTTCTTTGTTTATTTGCATATTTCAATGTTTTATTTTGTATTGGCAGTCACCACTTTGTCACTTCTGCATCTCAGGTTTTGGATTTGGGATTTGGGATTTTAAAAAATCTTCTCCAATCTAATAATAAGTTTTTGGATGGTTACACTATTATTTTCATTTCATTTCCACCAAATTTTGACCTCTCTTAGAAATTATGAATGAAATAGAGGTTGTGATTGAAAAAAATAATTATTGTTTTGTCTAAAATCATCATATATCTATTGACAGACAATTGCATATAATAAATTTTAATGGTTAATACATAGTTTCTGTGCTTCCTCCACTTCTATATCAATACAAAACATATAAAACCAGATTAAATGTAACTTCTTAAGAGCTTAGTTTCCAATAAAATCCCCATTTCATAATTAGAATTGTTTTAATTTTAAACACATACTGTGAAAAATGAAAAGTTCCTCTAAACTTGGGTAAATCCTGATTCAAAATCTTTTGTTTGAGGTTTTTCTTTTTCTTTCTTTTTTTTTTCATGTCAATGTTACAAAAGAATCGTGTATAGGATTTGGCAGATTTTTTAAATTGTAGGTTCAAACTGATTTAGGGAAATTCAGTACAAGTGATTCTTTGCAATAGCAATGTTGATTTCTAGAAACCTCAATTATTTTTTATCTTGTTCTGGGTTATTCATTCACACATCTTGTTATGGACTCTGAGATTTTCTCTAAATTTTCTATTTAAGGTTTGTCGCACTTTATTATTTACCTTGTCTCTGTTTTTTCTTGTTATGATTTTATATTCAGTATCTACAATTGAAATGCTTTTATCTTTAACTACATATTTCCAGGTAGTTATAGAATTTGAATTGCAAGCAGTTATGTAGCTCCATTGTGGTCATTTTCAACTGAGTAAATACATATGTGGGTGACACATGCAAAAGTGAGCCCATATGTTTGACCGCTGCCTTTCTTTTACTGTCCAGTGATTCAGATGAAGATACGGGTATAAACTCTAGCTTAAGCAGTTTCTCTGGCAGTGAGAGATCAGGTGTTGGAAGGTAAAGTTTTGTTGCTGTCATTTTAATAACTCATTATAAGGAAAGCAGATGAAAGGTGCATTTTCAAAGGATGTTTGCGTGTAGACAGCCTGATATAAAACTTTCTGAGTGTAAAAATAATTTTGATGGCCTCTGACAGTAAACCTAAAAAAGTTTGGTCTTGTGACTGAAACTAGTATTTCATTGAATATTTGGCACAGATTTCTTGACACAAATTGCAAGCTGTTTTGAGAAATATATTTAAAGTGAATTCTTAAACATAGATGAAAGGAGTTATAAGGTTTGTGTCAGAGGTCATCTGTTTGTTTTTGTCACCGATCAACAATTCTAGATTTGTGGCTTCACACAGAGAATAATGCTTTAAGATCTGTGCTGTATCAAAATCTAAAACGTTTTGTGAGGAGATTTTCTTTCATGTTCAATTTTACTATCATCTGTTTCTAATATTGTTGGTTCTTAAATGTATGAGTCAGTGTGAAACAGACAATGAGTAGAAACTATAATCAAGAAGACTTAGTTCTAATACTGAGATAAGTTTTCCTCTTGAATAGGCGTTTTGCTTCAATTTAACAACTGCTGTCAACATTTTTGTTTGTTGTAGTGTACTAAAAATATGAAAAGAAATGTCAGAAAAGTTGGGTTTTTTTCCACTAATCATGAATTTTGGCTTGCAGAACTTTTCTTTCTAAGAGTCTTAAAAACCTGATATATATTATGTATATATATACAGAAATATACTTGACTGCACATTTAACACTTAACTTTTCACTTAGGTCCTTTTATCATTTGATAGTTATATGCTTTCTGTGAAGTGTGAAAAGAAGAAAGGAGAAAAATCATGAGCATCTTTAATTCATTGGGGATAAACATTTACTTGACTGACTTGATCATGGCTTAACTGACATGCTTTATAAATTGCAACATTTTTTTGTCATCTTAAACAATCATCAAAGGGAGTTGCTGAAGAATAGAAGAGGAAGGGGGCATGGGGAAAAGTTCTGCTGAGACTTATGACAAACACGAAAAAAAAAGTGATGGACCAATAAAGGTTAATTTGCCGAATTATTAAACATTTTTTGGGTAAAATTATTTGCCTACTCATAGTAGCTTGGGTTGCAAATAGCTATAAATAGTACACACACCATTTCAATCATTTTATCTGTCAGATGTAGGACAAATGAATTCTTCATTATTTCATCTTTGATTCATATCTATGTCTATGTTGTTACAATACAAAAAACAGATTTAAAAATATTCAAAGCAGCCTATCACTGACATCCTATTATTGAAACTTTTTTGTTTGTTTGTAATAACTGCTTTACCTCAGCGACTTGACACTGGGAATTTTTTTCTTTGTAGTGGCTTGATTTAATAAGCCTGAAATTAAAGAAGGAAAAAAAAAAAGGAAGAATAGGGTGATTTACAATTGGGCAGTCTTACATGTCATACAAATGTGTCAGATCAACCCAGCTCTAAAAATTTCATGTTTACAATACAGCTCCAAAAAACTAGTCGGTGG